>PVKS010014612.1:0-47942 GCA_004027875.1 Aplodontia rufa
CTAGGGATGATGAAGTTCTGTCTGCAATGTGTCAAAAGAAAAAATAATTTCCAATTTAGAATTCTATACTCAGTGAAATTATCTTGCAAGAAATAATATGCATTCATAAAACTCCAAGAGCATTACTTCTCATCATATAAAATTTTAGGAGATTTACTCCAAGCAAAAGGAAGGCTATCCCAGATGTGAGGTGTGCAATGCAAAAAGAAATAAAATGTAAAGAGCATTTTAAATACTTAGTAAGTCTAAGCAATTACAGATCATGCAAACAATATTAATAACGACCCATGATGTCAAGAAAAAGTAAAGAGAATGCAATGATAAAATTTGTATTCACCCAACAAAATTGCTTTAATATTAAAACAGTGAAAATGGACACAGGAAAAATTATTAAAAAAATTGATGTGGACTTAGAAATATCTGAACATCATAATCAACTTAATAAAATGTGCATATATTGAATATTGCAACCCCAAACTGCCAAATACATGTAATAGTTACAGAAATTGATGATCACGTTGTGTTATGAAGCAATGTAATACAAAGACAAAGCAGGAATGGCATTCAGGACATGTTATAGGAGCCCAAAGCAATTCAACCGGAAATCAGCAAGGTGAAGATAAGTTAGAATTTTCTGTATAAATAAAAAGCAACATGCAATTTCAAACCTATAATGAAATATAGGAAGTAGTTACAAATGGAGGATAATAAAAACGCCACATTTCAAAACTTACAGAATCCAGATAAAATGGAGTTCAGAACATCAGTCTGTTTCAGTTCCTTCCCTGCTCTGCAAAAAAAAATTTAAAACGGAAAAAGTCATGGCTTGGGCTGGGGAATTGATTCATGGGCAGACTGCTTGCCTTGCATGCATGAAGCCCTTGGTTAGATCCCCACCACCTCTCACTCACATATATATACACACACACACACACACACACACACACACACACACACAAAGAAAAAGAAAAGGAAAGGAAACATGGCTTTTCATTTTACTTAAATAAAAATCAAGCTGGGTGCAATGGCTCATGTCTGTAATTCCACTAATTCCAGAGGATGAGGTAGGAGGATTGCAAGTTCAAAGCCAGCCTCAAAAACTTAGCAAGACCCTAAATAACTTAGTGAGACCCTGTCTCAAAACAAAAACATAAAAAGGGCTGGGGATATGGAGTGGTTAAGTGCCCCTGGGTTTAATCTCTATTAAAAGAAAAAAAATGCAAGAATCCAGGTAAATCTATTTAAAATTAAAATGTAAAATAATTAAGGTATTGTTTTTTAAAATAGGCTAAAGATGATATAGTAAACATTAGAACAGCAACAAAATAACCCCAAAAGAAGGTGAAAGAAAAGAAATAAGTCCAGAAATTAATACAAGAGAAAGAAAATATAGATATAGATATAGATATATAGATAGATATATAGATATCAGTCACAGTTTTTGGATCTATTCATCTAGTGAGGGACATCTGGGTTGGTTCCATAATTTAGCTATTGTAAATTGAGCTGCTATGAATATAGATATTGCTGTGTCACTGTAATGTGCTAATTCTAACTCCCCTGGAAAAATACCCAGGAGAGGGATAGCTGGATCATATGGTGGGTTCTTCTGTGGTTTTAAAAAGCCTGCTGGGAATCTGTGTCGTTCCTCTTAAGTGATACTAAAACTACTGTTTCTTTTTTACCCACCGTCTCCTCTCTTGCTTCCTCTCCAAATCTGCTGGTGTTGGTAACTCCTTTTTGGTGGGTGTGGTCCTCTCCATCAGCCATGTGGGTGGTTGAACCAAACTCTCCTACCTGCCTCTCTGCTCCCCTGCCTGCCAGGAGACACTCCCAGGAATGCAGGTTGGTTGTGGGGTGTGGGGTCCAGAGGATTAAAGAGACTGGTCATGATCAGGGCCTCCTCTTTCGTTCTGGCATCCTGAGAGCCTCCTAGGGTGCTCCCCCTGGGGCTTCGACCTTGACCTCACAGGCTTCCTGGTTTACAGTACTTTTGCCAAACTACAAACTATGCTGTGCATCTGACCTCTTCTTTACCATTGCATTTCACCCCTTCTGTGCCCCATCCCTTCAGCACTCCGCTACCCTCTTCTATCTTGAATGACTGCGGGGCAATAAAAAGGATTTCAGAATCAAGGTTAGAGAGGTGGCAGAAATTTTCATGCGGGCCGAGCTTTCCTCCTGCCTTGAATCATAAAAGGGGCATCATTTTCTATTCCATTTTCACGGAGGCTCAGGCCTGGCAGTCTGGTGACAGCCATGCAGGATCCCACTACCCCTCTTCCCTTAACAGGAAGTAGCCATACACCTGATACAGCCGTGGAGTGATCTTCTGTGCCAACCCTCACCCTGGCCTGCATTGCTCCTCTGTAGACCTCACTGAAAAACAGTCCACGGATAGCTTGTGACAAATGTAGGCTGTTCTGTGGGAAGACAGCAGGACATCCAGGAAAGGGCACAGGCAGGGGGCAGATTCCTCTAGATTCAGATCCAAAAGAAACCTCTTGATTAACTGTTACTCTGAGAAGTGCCGAGCCTCTGAGTCTCCATCTTCTAAGGCTTATGATAAGGTAAAGGCAACTGCCCAACTATGATGCTGGGAGGATTTGAAGTGACAAATGCAAGATCCAGCCACATTGACTGGAGAAAAGCAAGTGCCGGGTTAACTGCGCTTACTGCTAATTACTGAGATTCCATAACAATGAATCTTGAAAATGGATGACATTGGTCTCATTTAACAGATGAGGAACCCAGGGCTCAGGAAGATTAAATAATTTTCCCAAGGTCAAACTGATGAAGATAACAGAGTTGGGATCCCAATGCAAGTCTTCTAACCCAGCACTCAGGAATATTCTCACTAAGCCACATGGTGTAAGGAACATTGAAATCTTGAAATATTTAGGTTAATGGTGGACCTTCTCCTGGGTTGAATGTGTAGATGTCGTGATACACCAGGGCTTCCTTTATTCTGCTAGTCTGAATATTGCAATCGTAATTTACAAGAACTTTATATTGATTTAAATAAAGTTCGACTCATGGTATATATTGGTTCTATCTGATAGTTCTGATAGCTTTCCTAAAATGTGTATCTCAGGACCATAGACCCTCACATACAAAAGTATGAAGTTAAAATGAAAAGATCATCTTTGTTTTTACCTGGTTGACTTCTTAAAGTAACAAGTTTTTTAAAGTGAGGCCACTTTGACACAACCACATATATGGAATACTGTCTAATCAGCAGGCATTGTATCCTTTGTGAGGTTCAGAAGTAAATTGAAGATTTTTTTCATCTCAAGAATTGCATAATAAATTTAAAAGCAGAATACATCAATTCTAATTCAATCCCAGTTAAGCATTGAAACCCCTCTTCTTTCAATATGAGATTAAAATGTGCCTGAAAAGGGAGATTGATCCATGTTAACAATGATGGTAAATTATTGAAGTATGATTTTTACAGATTCTTGACTCTAAGAGGAATAAAAAAAATCCACCTTTTTTTTCTTTCTTTTTAGCTATAGAAGGAACCTGCTGGATAGTTTATGAAAACCTCTGCTATGACATCAAAGCAAATAAACAAATAAAACTGCCTAACCCCAAATCAAATTATGCTTCAAAGTCCTTTATTTCAAAATATGATATCAATTTAAAAATATTCAAAAAAATGAAACTAATTCATGGCATAGTTAATATAATTCCAAAAATTTGAGGGCAATTTAGGAAGGAAAAAGCAGGCAGTGTGTGAAGGGTTTGAGGGTAGTGAGAACACCCTTATGATACCGTGATGATGGATATATTTCATTATTCATGTTTCCAAACCCACAGGACAGGCACCACCAAGGTGAACCTGCTGCAGACTGTGGACCTGGGCAATTAGGACGAGTGTGCAGGTCCCCAATTACAAGTGCAGCACTCCAGGGAGGATGCAGATGGCAGGGAGGCCCTGTGTGGAGTGGAAGGGCTTACCTGAAACTGTCCCTATATACCTCTCAAATTTCCTCTGAACCTAAAACTGCCCTAAAGAAATAAAGTCTCCCAAAAGAGAGCACCAAAAGGCAAAAACCAAAACCAAGAAAATGCCAGGGAGGAAAATCTGCAGTGGAAGATGTGTCCCGGATGTGTGTATCCAGGATCACATCATCAAATATATTCCAGGCTACCACTTAGAGTGAAGATGAGGCAGCAGGCTCCCAAAGCACTCTTCAGAGAGGCCCCAAGTCCACCACTTACTGCCCAGTGCGGCCTGATTGACTGCTTGTTCCAGGGAACACAGAAACTTGGGGGGGGGTTTTGGGGGGTGCATGCTGCCAGTTTCCAAATGTTGGCAGCCAAACTAAAATATTTTAAAACTGAGCAGACCCATACGGCTCCCAATTTATGAGTCCCGTTTATACTCTCTTTGCTGTGCTTTTGATACGAAACTACCTCTATTTTAAGGTTATTCTATTTTTATTGATAATTTTTTGACATTTCACAAGCTGTACTTTTGAAGTCATGAAATGAAAATGCATTAATTTTCATTTAATTAAGGAATTGGGTTACTTGTGCCAGGTGAGGGGTAATCCACAGTTGCAACAACAGAAGTTCAGGTACGTTTTGCAGAGCCCATCATTAAATCCTAATACACCTGCCAAGATGTCTGAGAGAGGAGATCACCGGGGCAAGGTTAGCCCCCAAGCCTTACTTGAGGGCGATTCTTCAGGTCGGTTCCAACATGCTGAGATTGTTTTAATACTTTTTAAAAAGATCTCCCTCCTGCTTTGCTATTTAAAAAAATACGTAATGTACTCAGTAAAGAGTTCAAGAAAATTCTTGAGTCCATTAAGGTTGTTCAGGAAAAATGGGGCCGTTAGTTTTGGACCATCTTCCTCATCAGAGGTGCTTCTTTTAAGGGGATCTGTCCTTATGGAAGGATAATATTCTTTAATATTGTGCCCAAACTTCAGCCAGCAGCCTCCTAGAGCTTCAGCTCCTATTTTAAGTCTCTTTACCCAGAACCACCAAGGCCCCACGCAAGGTCGTCCCCGCTTAATTTATTTCACTGGTTATCTCCACAGGCAGTATTGAAATCCTTCAGAAGCCCCCATCTACACAAGGGAGGCGAGCCATAGCACCAAGGCAATTACACAGATTCTTCTCGGCCAGGGCAAGCTTTTTCATGGAGACAGCCTCTAGTTTAGACAGCCTCTGTGGCTTCCTTCTATCCCTTCTCCGATCACATTGGTCCTGGTCCACTTTCCCTGTGCTGGCTGAAATAACTGTCACCTCTCTGGGACCCATGAGAACTCCTCGCTAAAGCAGTCTCAGTATATGTGAAGGTTGCAGACTTCATCTGATTTGAAAGGAATAAGTTATTTGATAATCAGAGAAATTCCTTCGACCTGTAAGTACAATAGAATTTTGCATTTCCTAATTCAATCGCAAGCACTAACTTTCTGAAGAGCTTTCTATGACCCATTTTAAAATAAAGAACATTCTCTGGACACAAAGTAATCCATAATAAATATAGAGAAAAATATGGAAATGCTCAAGAAAGAAGATCATGAATAAGCCCTAAGTGACCACTGTTAACATTTTAATTTTTCTATGCACATGAAACTTTGAATATACTAATGCTTCAATTAGTTTATTGACTCAAGAAATATTACTGAGCTCCTACTATGGTAAGCAATATTCTTGGAATGGGAATAGATCATTAAGTTCAGCATAGGTAGCTGCATTCACGGAGTTTTTAACTACAAGCAACAGGGTCAGAGAGGAGAGGAATGTAATAAGTAGTAGACACAGGAAGTTAATACATTCTACAAAGTGTTAAAACATCACGTGGATGCTGAGAAAACAGAGCAGGGAGGTGTGGGGAAGCCAGAGACAGGGAGGGCTGGAGGGCAGTTGTAGAAACAGGAGTCAGCGGAAGAAGCCTCACTGGACAGGTGGCATTTGAGAAAGGCCTGCACGAGGTGATATGTGACATGCACGGGTCTCCAGAAAAGCCTGTGCCAGCCAAGGAACACCTGGGGAAGCTCCAAACAGTAGCCGGGCCTGGCCTGTTCTAGGAAATCGAAAAGCCTAGGATGGCCAGAGTGAATAGAGGGAGGGGAGGGAGAAGGCAGAGGAGAAAGAGCGTTGTCCAGGTAGATGTGCTCTTGTTGTCCTTCTCAAGGACTTACAACTTTGCTGGATTGAAATGCAGCACCCCTGCAAGTCCTTAAGGACAGAAGTACTGGATGAGCCCATATGTGACAGGATGCCACCTGTGTTGAGAGGTAGGCAGTGGGATATTTTGTCTTCAACCTTGGTCATTTTCTATGCTGCATTTCAGATGAAGGGGGTCATCTTAATATCCACATGCCAACTCCATGAACGCATTGTTAATTGTCAGGGTATTTTTCAATTAATAGCAATAAGTTGAATACCTCAGTGCATTTGTCTTTCTTTTTGTATTGATCCTCTGAATAGATTCCTAATAAAAGGCATTGATGGCTAACAGACCTGCATGGATAGGTCTTAACAAACATGGCCGGATAATTCTCCAGACAAGCTGGGAACTTCTGCTCCAAGAAGCAACATAGAAAATGCATGTTATGTTTTGATCAACAGAATCATGTAATAGTCTTTCTAATTTGAGATTGACCAAATGCATTCCTTCACTTACTTATGCAAAAATTCCTTCAAATCCGTCCTCTCCATGAAAATTACCACACCCATCAGAATGGTGTGTGCCCATGTTCTTCACTAAAACATTTTTTGTCTCTCCTTGATAACTCCCTGCATGATTCAAGCTGGACTCCCATCCTGATTCTTCCCTCTAGTAACATTTCCTCAGTTCAGATCAGTTCTTTGATATCTTGCTTCTAGGTGAAGCAGAGCCTCACAGAACCCTAACTTCTAGGATCTCTCTGCAAGGAAGGATTTGCCAAGCAATTAGGAGGACAAATGGAAGCACAGAGGAAAAGAAATATAAGATACCCTGGAAAAAAAATTCTTACATATTTATTGAAGTAATCTTATTAAATTGTTGCTGATTACAGTAGCCTTTTACCAATATATCTACTTTCCTGTTCAAACAGTTTCAATTCACATTTTCACCAATGTTAAATTAATCTTTAGCAAACTATGGAGCTTTTCTTCAACTATCTTATATTTTCCTAAGTGGAAGGATGCAAAACTGAGTTCCTGAACAGTCTTAGACTGATGGAATGTATTCTCTTTGTGTTTTGTTGGACTTCCAAAAGCCTTCGTAGTCTTCGTTTTATAGCTTCATGATGATAATCAAGTGCAGCATAAGTATGGAAATTTTTATTGTGTGTATTTCAGAAACCTGCATCTGAATAAGGAGAAGAGAAATGTCACTAGAATAAGCATTTATGCATTTATTCAAAAAGTCTGCATATATTATATTTAACTTATCAAAATATGCTAGACCCTAACAAGGGGACTTTCAGGAGTAAATAAATTCATAGGGCTTACTGTAAATTAAATGCAAACTAAGAAACTGCTGTTTCTCATTTTAATATTGACTGCCTACTTGATGGCTTTACAGACGGTGCCATGCGGCCACAGTGACGCTCTGTGACAAAGTTCCTGTTATCACCAGTGCTTTATGTTTGAGGAAACCAAGGTTTAGGAGATTTGAGTAGCAAATCCAATTTCACATGTAGTAAGTAGCAGAAAGGAAAGTCCAGCCTAAATTTCTTCAAAGCTAATGACCTGGAAACAGGTTACATTCGAACTCATGTACATGGCATGGTTATAGAAGCAAAGAATTAGAAAGAACGCAAGAAATCACAGTGGAGCTTAGCGTGGTGTAGTGAGAGCCCCAGAGGAAATCTTAGCTCTGTTATATGCTGCGGTCTGACCTTGCATTATATGCTAAGCTCATCAATACTTAACTTCTTATCTATAAAGTAGGTGCAGTTAAGTGATTACGTAAAACACGCCCTACTGTGCTCAGATGCACTACATGATGGTAAGTTCTGTTGAAAGTGAAGTGCAGAAGAATTGATTATATAACAGAGTCGGCCACCTGCTCACGTGGGTTGATGGAAGAACACACACAGCGCAGAGGAGAGGTGGCAACTCCAACATTTATTCTAAGGGTATCTGAACTAAAAGCTGATACAGCTGAATGCTGTGACAAACAATGTTTTAACCACAAACAAACATCTGAAGTCTTTTTAGAAATAAACAAAGAACTTTAGGGATAATTATTTCTGTCATAAGCATATAATAGTATTCATGCATGAATACACATTCATGCAAAATTAATTTAGCCCAGTGATGTGTATTTTTCTATCTCTTTTTTTCCCTTTTTTTGGTGCATTATAGTTGTACATAATGATGGGATTCTATATTCACCACGGTAGGATATGTGTTTTGAAAATTTTTCTTATAGTTCTCATTAACAAAAGGAAGAAGAAACAGCTAAGCCATCATGCTCTCTGGCTTAATCTATTTTCTGAACAAGTGATTATAATATCAAAATTATTTCATGGGATCTTGTTGAAGTCAGAGACTGTAAGATGGTTTTTGAAGATCAAAGCTAAAAGTTTGCATAGCAGGGATTAAACTCAGGAGAACAATATCTGCTGCTACCTCCTTAGTAGAGGCAAAGAACAGCATCTGATACAGATACAATTGTGAAATAAATGTTATTTTGTATTGTGTCTATAATCACTAATAGCATTATGTTTGGAAGTTGTGGTCTTTTTCTTAAATTAGGGAGTTTACTACTGGACTGCTTTTTCTATTGTAATCTAGTTATCTTGCATAGTATCTGTTTAGGATGTGGTTTCACATTTCACTGGACATATCTGATAGATTTAGAATTCCCTAATAAAAAAATTCAATAATATTCAATATCATTTTCAGCATAAAAAAAATTCAGCATGACTACTGCTTCAAACAGGAAATTTACCAGCTGTTGGTGTTTACAAGTCACATCCAAAATGAAGTTAGCAATACTCTATTATTCCTTTGCTCTGCGTTGCTAATAGACTGAATTATAGCTAATTTGAGACCACTTTTCTTCTAAGAATGGCCGCTGATTTTATGACTAATAGTGAATGAACGATGGTTTCTAAATACTTTCAAGGTTTGATTAGTTGTTCCCTCTGATTCATTTACTAAAATCGTACAAAATTAATGCAGATTTTGTAAGTCTTTTAGGCATCAATGAGTTGATAACAAATTTAATTTGCCTGGATGACATGTCATGTCCACCATGGAAAAAAAACGCCTGAGTACAGAAGCAAAAGAATACAAAACAAATACAAAGGACACATAAACTTTTTGCCTAGGAAATGTTTGAAACCAGAAAAGTACTCAGTGTAACATAAAAATTTTGCACCAGCCACTTGTTAAAGATGGCGAGACAGATTTTACGCAAGCTGCTGAGGTAGAAGAGAATCAGGCTAGAACTGAGCTCCACTCCGCAGAACATGGGCGAGTGCGATGGACAGCCGACAGGCAGAGTGAGAGGGTCAGCAGATAAGAAAATCACTGGGAGGAGAAACAAGAGTCGGTGATCCTGGACTAACAGACCCTTGCTAAAGATAGGCCAAGGATGAAACTGTCATGGGCAGGGATGAGGAGGCTGCTCAGATAGCAAGGGTCGGGGTGGTGGGGACTTGCTAAGCTGACTGAGCAGGTTGCATTGGTAAAGGGGCTCAGCAGACTGAGTTCGAGAGGTATCCCAGAGGACAGCTAACAAGAGCTCCACTAAAACTTCAGCAAGGAGTGAGTCTGTTCCAGACAGGTCAGTCCAGGAAGGTGGGATGTTTAACACATCAGGAGATTCTTAAAACTCATCAGTTTTTGAGATATGGACTTATGCCCCTGACCTCCCCGTAACAGGTAAATCCCTTCTGATGAGGGTGGGTAAAATAAGGCTGTTCACTGGAGCATGCTTTTGTTTTGGAAAATGCAAAGGCATATTTTAAATCCTCCAAGTTCTTAGCTATAGTATATTATACAATTGATTTTAATGAGAGCATCTCAATTCCTTGCTCAAGATCTCCATCTGATAGATCTGAGTTTTTATTTATTTTATATTTTTAGTGTTGGATTAAAAGATTTAATACAAACCTCAAGTCTTGATAAGATTGAGACAATCAAATGGATGATAATCATGGCATTTTACCAGAAGGACTCTTTAAGGGCAAGAATATAAGAGTAAATCTTGTCTTTTAGAATCTATTAAAAGTGTTTAACTTTACACTGTGTTTACTTGACATTTCAGCAATAATAACAGCAGGATCCTTTTTTCATTAGAACTATCCTGGGAAATACTTTAAATTATCATCTCAGACACAGCTTATCCCACCATCTGTCACCACTGCAGCAAATTAAGCATTGAGTTCAGACACTTGTTTGAGACTGATCTTTTGAGGTTAAGCAGGATGCTCAGAAAGATAGAAAAATAACCATCTCAACAGATTCTTGATCATTTATCACTGTCCAGCATCCTGGGTACTAAGTGGTTCCTGCCCTTCCAGAATTTACAGCCTAAAGGGACAAATACTACAAACCTTTGTGCCTTTTTGACAGATGCTATAACACAATGTGGCTTAGGATGCTATTGGAACACACAAGGACAGAGACTGTCTAACTTCCTGGGTTGGGGTGGGCTGGGCGAGAGGGGGATGGAGCATATTTGAATGTGCATGGGGTTTGAAGATATGTCAAACAGTAGTAGAAGTCACCAGGGCAGAGACAAGGGAGGAAGAAGGCGCCGGAAATAATTTATAATTTGATACCCAAGGATAGAGCAGGAATAAACACAGAGGAAGGAGGAGGACTAGGAAGTACTTCCCTAAAAGAACTAACAACTTGTGAAAAGGACAAAGAGCAAATGAGAAAGTGTGTTCAACTGAATGTGTCAGATAAGTGATTCTCAAACTTTAGTGGCCATATAAGTCACCTGAGTTGAATATAAAAATTTGCATTCTGATTCAGTAGTTCCAAGGAGTCATCAGAATCTCTGGATATCTAACAAGCTCTCAAGCAATACCATTGGTGCTGGTTCATGGGCCAAGCTTGGAATAGTGATATTTAAACAAGTCAGTTGCCACTTACTGGACACTTCTCCCTCTGGGGAAATCTGAAACCATTTTCACGGTTGCTGGAACCCGCTTGTTCACCTGTGTGAATTATTGATGGTGCAGCATGGTGCAACTCAGAACTCATTTATTCAAATGTGACATTTTCCAATAAAGAAGGCCACTTTATAGAAGACTGGTATAAAGTCACTACTTCATATTCTGCCTTTGGGTCTTCATTCCCACTTCACCTGCCTTCTCACAGAAGCACATTTAACAGTTTTGGTATGAAGCCAGTCTGAAAGGATGTACTTAATAAATTTTATCAACTTTTGTCAAAATCAAAGGAAAGTGTCCCAAAGAATTGGCAACCTTACCCATTAGGAGTCAGTGATAGGGCTGTACTGCATCTTGACAGCATTCTTTTCATCAGTTCTTTTGAATTCAATTTAATAAATGCATGAGTTTCACATCCCCACCAACTCTGCCTCAACCTGTAGCCCCAAACATTCTACTTCTCTAAAAACCAATAGCATTTGTTCAAAAACTCTGAATTCTTGTTTCCATCCCAAAGGCCATGGAGGAGATGGGGCAAAGTTGTAAAGTCACCTATGAGAATCTTATATCTATATCATGTGATTTAAAATGTATGCTTCCCTACTTATTTGGGGGATACCAAACAGAAAAGTGGTATAATGTTCCTGTAGATGAGAAATGCCTTTGCTGCCCATAATGGTTCAGAAGAGTTGTACAAGGCTGTTCATTAGTAGCAGACTGAGCTCAGTCTTGTCTTGTGACTCTATTTCCCATTTAATTCTTACAACCATAGCAAATAGATATGTGTGGACATGTTTACTTATGAAAGTTCTACAGGCTAAGCATTAGGACAAATTGAATGAGTCCTGCAGGCAAGCCACAGGACTCTCACATTCCTGTCTGCACCTTCATTTCCAACCGGAATGTCACAGTCATGAAACAGGAGGAATATGTGGGAAGAGTTGACATTTCTTCCTTCTAGATGAGCTCAGTGGGTCTTCAGCTTCTGGGTGTGTGAAAGTAATGCATCTAGTTGTCTATCGAAAGTTACACAAAATGTGCTTGGCGGACAATTAAGTAATTTTCAAGATTGGTCTTTTATTTTTCTGTAGGTTCACATTATCCACTGAATTGGGACCTACCAACTCAGCCTGGGCCCCATGTGAGTCCCCTCCAGAGCAGTTAGGGATGTGCTGTGTCTCCTGTACAGGGTCATGAATGATCAGTTTGCTAGCTTTCCTAACTTTATTTGTCCTGCCTGTGTCCCAATACAGGGTCACTAACCCTGAAAAAAGACATCAGAAATGTCCTAACTCTGAACCTAAATCCTAGGACGTACTGGTCTAGATGGAAATGACCCATTAGGTCTCCAGAGCTGCTTTGGGGACACAAGAGTGTCAAGATGTGGAACTTTCTTTGTGAGTTCCTGCACACATTGCCTGGCTGACTCCTAGAAGAAATATAAATTGTTACCTTGATGTATAGGGCCAAGTTATCTTGGGCCAAAGTGGCTTGGTCTGAGGTCTCCTCTTCCACACTGTAACAATTCAGAACCCAATGGTGGTATCTGTTTGGTCTTTGGGACACGTGCTGTGGGTTTGAAGTGGAGTCATAATTTAATGGCTACTCAGAAGGTTATGGACCCCATGTTGTGGGAACACTGAAAAAGCAGACTGAAAACTGAGGCCCTCTAGAATATATTGCAAGTAACTTCCAGAGATAGAAAGGAAATACAGATTTCAGTCAACACATGTCATTTATAATGAAGAGACTGAACCCCCAAAAGGCTAGGTACATAGTAGCTAGGGACCAAGAAGCAGGAAGTGGACCAAATTCCTCTCTGTCTTTCCCTTCCTTCCTTCCCTCCCTCTTTTCCTCCTCATCTATCCCTCCTGCCCACCCTTCTTTCCATCTTCTTCCCTCTCGCTCTGTCTCTCCCTCTCTTTCTTTTGCTCTTTGCCCACGTAAGCAAGGATGACACGGGTGTTACCCTTTCATTTAGATCAGATATGTTCTGGTACACAGGGTGACAATTACTCAGAAAATGGTACGTGAAATTTCTAAACATAACAAATTGCTCCTGACTTATTCTAGGAACTTATTGCCTGACTATGATTTGTTAAACATCACCATCAGTAGACATTTCAAAAGTGTGATTCATAGTGCTTGTCACATGCACCCGCCACGTCACAGCTACAAACAATTATAGCCCTTTGAATGCTCATTTATTCACTGCACACAACACACATCGTTATCTTAACACTCTATCCTATCACTTTTCGTAGGGGACAGTCTCACCAATCAATATCTTCTTTGTTCCTATGGTGCAAGGTTCGTATTCTCCGGGTCTCACTTGCTGGGGGAGAATCCACCACTATCTCATAGGATGTCTTCGGTCTGCTGTTCTGGGACTGTCCCCTCCATACTGTTTCTAACTTCATATCTCTGTGCTACACTCCCTCCCAGGGCAGTTCATTCTCCTATAGGGTTTGGCTACATTGCTGCCATCACAGGGCTAGGCTATACTACCTCATAGGACAGTTCACATCACACAGGGTTACACACACTTATTCTATAGGTAACTTTAAAGTTTTAGTTTAATTCTTATATTATTCTCCTATCAGTACTTAATATCAGAAATTCCAACAGACTACACTCATGCACCAATGTGATAAAAACTCATTCAGAGTGTGCAACATGAGAGTTACATGTTAGTCGAAATACACTGTTTATTTAACTGATTCACTACAGGGTGGAGGGAAGTCTACTTCTCTGGTTGAAAACCTATAGAACTATTTTATTTGAATGAATTCCACGTGTTCTATGTGGTTAAAAACAATAAATATAAAATATATGGCTTGAGATATCAATACATTTTTAAATTCCAAATTGTCTTATTTTCAGAAGAAAATAATAATTCAAGGTGCTTAATTCAGAGGTTTTTTATTTTGAAATGAGGTTTAGGGCTGTGGTGGTTCAGTGGTTGGAGTGCTTGCTTGGCATTTGCAAGGACCTGGGTTCAAACCCCAGCACCACATACACAACTAAGTATCAGAGAAACAAAGGCCAGATGGAAAAATAAATAAAGTTGATTCTGTCTCCCTCTTTCTCTCTCCTTCCTCCCTCTCTCCCTTTCTTAAAAAAAAGAGAGAAAAATTAATAAAAAAAAAAAAGAAATGAGGCTCAATTTTCAATTTCCTGTCATATTATGAAAATTAGGTTTGGTAATAATTTCACTCTTTATCACTTCTTGAGGACACAGAAATCATTTTAGGTCTGTAAGGTATTTTCACAGTATCATGCATGCTCAAGCCCACCAAGAGTTGACATCAGGGGTACAAGGCTCTAGGGACATCTCCTAGAGATGGTCAGGGACGAGCTGTTTGCTGAAGTCCACACTCTTTTGATGGCACCATGCTGCATCCCAATTCAAATTACATTTCCCCCATCATTTTACAAAATCAGAGAGCATTTTATGATGTGTTGGTACTGGAAGAGCTGAGTCTAATGTGACAAGTGACGAGGCGTTGTTTGGGTTTTAAAACTGCTTACTTAGGAAAAGTTGCTAACACTACCAGAGCCAGACAGATGGGACTGTGTCCATCCACGCAGGTGGAAGCACTGGGGTGCAGCTTTGCATTCACAGTAGGCAGCCCACAGTGGCTTCACCCACTAAGAAATGCACCCCACAAAGGAGCGTGCGTTTCAGCAGGAGGAGGGCAGCGGGCACCGCCGTGGGGAAAGGTGGTTTCTGGTAATTCGCTTCGCGCCTCGCTCGTCCTGCATTTCTGAGCAGATGACTCACTGTCTGTGTTCTCTTTTGTGTCTGGGCTGGTGCAGCAACCAGGAGCCACCCCTGATGTGCGAAGTGTCCGAGGCGCAGCAGGGCAGCAGCGGCAGCGGCCTGGGCAGCCCCATCACCGCCTGTAAGAAGGTAACCTTGCCCGACGCCACTTTCCTCCCCGGAGTTGAACTTGAACTCTCTTGGACCTTGATCCTTCAAGTACTTTTTCTAAGGTCGAAGCGGCCAAAACAAGCAAAGTGATCCATGGTTTGTTTTCCAAATGATCCCTGATGACATTTTAAAAACGTAATTCATGGAAATGATCCAAACTCTCATTCACAAAAGTACAATTTTAAAATTCTAAGCCTGCATCACTCTGCCACCTAATTCCACCTCTTCCCTAGGTACCTTTTCCCAAAGTTAGCCATGGATAACAAACTTGTTGGAGCCCCTTTAGGGAAAAAATAAAATAAACAAACAAACAAAAAAAAACTTGCACAGGTTTTGAATGACTTGATTTATTGTACTTCCAAGTCTGTGGGTAAGAAAATTTCAGGACTGTTCTTCAGATATTTTCCTAAAGAGCAGGACGTGGTATTGAAGAAAAAGAATTACATTGCCCAGAATAGACCTCACAGCTGTCAAACGGTCTAGCAAATTATATCCCATGCAGGGACGATTATGTCAAAGTGAACCCCAATATTATGAGTAACTATAATGCACGAATAGAAACATAAAAATAAGTAAAATTTTAAAGATGCTTTCAGAAAGTTGTCGCTTGAATGACAAACATCTAATTTAACTACCTGACTTTTCCAGCCAATCCAACTAAGATCTAGAAACAAAGCAAAATACCCAAGATCCTGATTCCCCACCTTATGCTTCTGAAATCATTTGATGCTAATTTCCAGGAGAGAAGGTGCTTCCTCTCCTTCAGACTTAAAGGAAATCACATTGAATTATTTCATTTATTGGATAATATTTGAATTTAAAAGATCTTATAGATATAAATTAAGACAAGTTCTGTTACTAAATTATTATATTATATGATATGTATATATTATATATATGCATTGAATCTGTTATATACATGCACATACTATGTGCATGTATATGTATATACCACCTTATGTGTCAATTTGTTGGTTACTTTACCCAGTTAATAAGTTTTATTCATTTCTGCCTACATGACATTTGTTTAACTTCCTAATTTTCAAGTATTAAGAAGTTAATAAATATCTGCACTAAAACACATATGATCATTATAGAAAAGTACCATTAAATGTAACTTTACTAAAGTATTTGCAGGCTGTTTTAGTCAGCTTTCCATAGCTGTGACAAAATACCTAAGATAAACAACTTCATGGGAGGAAAAACCTTGCTCTGTCTCACGATGTCAGAGGCTTCGTCCGTGGTCTCTTGGCTCAGTTGCTTTTAAGCCAGAGATGAGGTAGACCAACATGACAGGAGTGGGTGGTGGAGGAGGCTTCTCACCTGGGGTCACCAGGAAGCAGGGAGGGGCAGAGGTTCCCTCATCCCCAATGACATAAGTTCCTTCCATTAGGTCCTACTTCCTGAGAGAAAAGGCCAAAATCAAGCCTTCAAAACATGGTTCTGGGGGATGTTCAAGATCCAAACCATAACACCTGCATTCATTCATAATCAAACAAAAAATAAACCTTTCTAATTAATTAAGGGTTCTCCATCGTATGTGCTACATATGACCTATTATTCTTATTTCTCTTACAAATTACCTCTACGGAAGTCAGTGCTATAAATTCTAGTTTTTAATGCAGGAAACTGAGGCACTATAATTCAAAATGATTTTGAGTTTCTTAAAAGAGACCTAAACCTGCAGGTCTCCAGTATATTTCTTCAACTCTGTCACTTCAAATTATCAAGTATTCACCAGACGCTGTGCATTTTGCAAAGCTAAAGGATTTTTAATTCATTTTAATTTGGGGGATAAATATATCCTACTGATTAGGGTCTGGCTGGTATCGTAAAGGATTGAAGCCAGACTTCCTGGATTTGACAGCAGGCTGCATCATTATTGGTTGTGTGAGCTTCAGCAAATGCTTTTCCTTCTTGCCTCAATGTCTTCATCTGAAAACTGAAGATAATACTATTACCTACTTCACAGGATGGAGGAGAGAATTCATTGAGTTAATAGATGTGAAATGTTAGAAGAGTGCCAGGCATATTATAAACAACCAAAAGAAAGATTATCTCATACTAATATAATTCTGCAGAATAATTTTATCAACAAGGGTACAATCCCACAAAAATAATTTGATATGGGTGTTGCCATAATTAGAGAGCTAGTGATTTGTGACCTGTTATCTCAGTTGCCATTATTTCCCCAGAACAATGGTGATCACATCTGTTCCTTAAAAAAAAAAAAATCATGTCAGGAAGCACCTGAATAGAGCTTCTGCAGCTGAATGCTACCTCATCTCCTCAAACAGTGAAAACCAAAACTCAAGCATCAGTTCTAAATTACTTCACATATATATTCTCTCTAGACATACACATATAGTGTATATATATTATATAAACATGTATCTATTTCTGTGTACAAACATAATTGATAGTTTTCAAATAAAATTTTTCAAATAAAAATTTAATTTTAAATACAATCCCACTCATTTCACATTTATTTCTTAAACAACTATTACTAGGTTAAACCATATGAAATTGCCTTCTTCATAGATCAAAAAAAAAGACCCAATTCAGGATTTAGGCAATTTCATAAGGTTCAACCTACATACGTTCAAAACCCTTTCAGATCTTGGAGGAAGATACTAGAATAGATCATAAATTGCTCCCAGACCTGACAAATTCTCATTCTGGCTTGGTAGATGGCACTGGTTTTTAGGGTGAAAAGTGAAAAGGTGATTCATTAGTTTAATAATTCTGTAATATATTTAGATAGCAATATCTCAAGACAGTGTAAATTAGGTGAAAAATAGATTTTATAACTGAAAGCTAAGAGCCAAGAGAGACATTAGCAGCAGGGAAGGGGATTGCTTTTTAGGATCTAAAGAACGGCCAAGATTTGAATGGGTAAAACAGAATAGCCAACCAAATTTTTGAATGGCTGCTATAAATTAATGATGTCAACACCTTTACACCTTTATGTACTAGAAGTTTAAAAAATACTCATAGGGGCTGGAGCAGTGGCATGTGTGAGGATGTGGGTTCAAACCCCAGCACCATGTACACAACTAAGACTCAAAGCAATGAAGGGCACATAAAAACTAAACAAAATTGATTCTCTCCCTGCCCCCACTGTCTCTTTCTCTTTAAAAATTATACATAGTAGTTTCTTTTTATTTCAAATTATCTCTGAAGCTGACATAGCAATTGCATTTAAAAGACAATTTAGTACTGACATTTAATCAAGTGTTGCACGCTATGAGGACTGTAAATATTTACCTCCCTTTCAAAATAGTAATTCAATAATGTTCAATCCTTCTTTATATCCAGAACATAGTCCCTCAGTACTGGGACATTGAATATGAATGATCTCATGTCTTTATTAATTATTTTATTACTACATATTTCAACAAACTAATTTCAAAGACCATTGGTTCACATTTTTAATCTTGTTCATCTCAATAATGGGATTAGGGAAGTCAAGATCTGTATGTTCATAGATGTACATTTAATGCATGCTCTGTACAAAGAATCCAAAAGAGGGACAGTTAGTTATACCTTAGAAGCAGCAAGGCCATCCAGCTGAATCACCTGTCCTCACAGTCAACCTTCTCTCGGAGTTAACATGGATAATTGAAATTTATTGGTAATCCTTCAAACTCATTAAAAAAGAAAATGATAGCTTCATCTCCTTCCTCATCAAGCCTTCTGATGAGCTAAGCTAAATTAAGTGGAAGAGGAAATAAAGCAAGGGTCCAGAAGATAATGCATTACTTGAATTATGAGCTGCAGAGCTGTAAATGAATTTCTTTCATGTTTTGTAATGAATCTCTAAGGGTCTGGGAGTCCTACCCAAGCTCAATTGCTTCTGTTCCTCTTTGCAGAGAGGGCATAGGGTCCATGAAAGCCACAGGTGTGAAAAAGCCACAGTGTTAGGAGAAAGACTTGGATGGATTTTCTTGAAGAGGAACTCTTCGATGCATAGTTTTGACATTGGGAGACCATCTGCTGGGATAGGAGGTGTCCCATTGAAACTCGTGTGTTAATGCAGGAATGTTCAGAGGTGAAATGATTGGATTGTGGGAGCTGCAACCTAATAAGCCCATCCTACTTTGAAGGGACTGACTGGGTGACTGTAGACAGGTGGAGTGTAGCTGGAAGATGTGGGTCCCTGGGCCTACCCTGGATGGGTGCATCCTCCCTGTGGCCCCTCTTCTTCTCTCTCTCTGTTTCCCAGCAGCCAATCCCGCCCCACCACACACTTGCACCCTGATGTTCTGCCTCACCTCTGGCCCATAACAATGGATTCAGCCCTCCATGAACAGAACTTCTGAAATATGAGCCAGAATAAATCTTTCTACCTCCAAGTGGTTCTTGTTGGTTAGATTGTTCACAGTTACAAAAAGGTGACTAACCACAGTGACAGTTTATATATATTGTCCTGGTATGTTGTTCATAGACCCCTCTTAGCTCTCTAATGTGCTCTGGTTTTCAAACTAAATTATATGGTCATCCTAGCTCTAGTTTCAGAATTATCCCTGCTCTCCTTTCTCATTTTCTTTGAAAAGCAAGGAATTCACACCAGGTTGCTGGGGATTCACAGTCTGAACCAGTTGGTGACAAACAAAACCAGGTCACTAATAAAATTGCTGCACCCTCCCTTAACTGACTTTGATAATCGAGCCTATTGAACCTGACATGACCTCAGAAGCCTGCTCATTCTGAGGCTCTAAGCAGACACTTTCGATCCATCGAAGTAGAAATGTGAGCTAATGTCTCTGTCACTCTAATTTAATGAGCTTGGAGATGCAGGGTAAGCTTTAATGTGTTCAATGTGATTATCTAAAATAATGCATTTAAAATGAAAGAATAACAAAATATTGAAGAAAAATGGAGAAGAGATAGGGGTGGGAGAGGGCACTGGCATTTTCCCCAGGCATCCTTCGAATTGTATCCCATTCAGACTCTGCCTGATGCCCTGCTTTTTCATAGGATTGCTCCTTACAAGGTAATCAGAACCACCATGGGTAAACCAATTCATATGGATTTTCCACAAAACAAGTGAAAATATTGTTATAGTCTTTTTTATTAAAGACTAATTGGAAGATCATTATAGTCTCTCTATAATAAATCAAACCCAGCCTTCTCTAAGGAAGCAGTGTGATATTACATAACAAAAAGCTGAACTTGGAATCTAAACACCTGCAGTAGATCCCTGGATTCTCTTCTTACTGTGTGGTTTCAGGCCAGGGATGTAACCTCCCCTGAAAAATTCTTTAGGGTTGGCATAATGTTTATATACAAAAAGATTTGCATGTAACTGATGATAAATAAATATTAATTGATTCCAAATAAGTGATCTTTATACAGAGGCAGAATTTGTCTAAGTTCAGCTTCAGAACTGAGGACGCGGAAGGTGGTGTGCCTTCATGAAGGTGAGCATCTGTTAGATTTTCCTCAGCTTTGAAAGTCTTCTTTTCCATGCTGTATTTCCACAATAGCTGGACGTTTTCAATCCCTGCTTTACCTCACAGACTAAAGAGTTGTGATTTGAGATGTAGCGGAACCAAGTCTATAAATAGGATTGAAGTGAGGAAAGGATTGTTGGAGAAAAATCAACACCTCCCATATCCTCTCTTTTTATGTCACATTAATTAAATCTGCCTTAAACTCAGACTTATCAAAGGCAGCAGACTGAAAACATTTCAGCTTCCCAGAGGCAGAATTTGATCTTAATATGACATCTGATCCAGTCTTTGAAGTCACAAGAGCATGTCTTTGCCACCACTGACTACCTTCACACTGACTTAAATTTGCTTCAGATATATTAGAAGAATGACAAAGTAGATGGATGCTCCTTGCTGTTCCCTTTTACTCTTTAAAATACACTTTCATCTAAGCTCATGTCTGTTTAATGACATGCAACTAACAAAAGCAATTCAATTAATTTGTGCAGTCATCAGCAAGTTGTGAAGCTTTCCCCGAATCCAAGCCATCTTTATAAAGACATTCTTTTTCTTTTTTTTTTAATTTTATTTAGGAGTTGTGTTGTATAATCATAGATGCATACATAGTAACAACATGACATGCACCTGATCCTAATCCAGAATCATCCCCACATCCTTGATACAGAGTCAGAATTGTTTGGGACAAGCACCGAAAATACTTCCAAAAAGCTAAGAAGTACTTTCACTGTACTTAAGAGCTGGATATGCACATGATGATAAATAGTTATAATATTCTGTATTTGTAGAAGTTGTTTCTTTAAGGAAGGAATGACTTAGAGAATAAATAAAATTAAAAACAAAAGGAGCAGGCGTAAGCTGTATTCTATAGAAGGAAGGCCTTGGGTGCCCCCCTGGAGTACAAAGCACTCGATGTCAGCTCCCTACACACTCTGCTCTGGTCATCCAGACAGCACGTAGGGTTCAGGCCCAGCTTTCCATACCAGGCAGTGGCCCTGCAAATTTTTGTCAAGTAACTCATTATCCTGTTGTTTTACACCATGCTGCAGTGCAATTCAAGAAACAGAACATTTTTTAAAAGAAAAGAAATAGATGATTGTCTTACAAAAATGATATTTAAAGAGAATTAATCTGGTAGTTCTAGAGGCAATTCCTTATGGAATCAGGGTGCCAGGTGAGGCATACTTGGCAGGTTTGGGGCAGTGGGGCCAGGAGAGGTGGAACCTGCACAGGCACAGTGGGAGGAGACTAAAGGGAACCCAGGTGAGTCACATTTGGATCAAGATCAATAGGACTCTTTAGACCAGGGTGTCCATGAGTGGTGGACTGCGAAACAGCCAGGGGCAGAAGAGCGAGTCCAGATTCTGCCCAGCTGCTTCGAAAGAGCCAGCCACAAAACTCCCTCTGGGGGCAATTTCATACACCACATGGAGAACCTGCTGTGTGCCCTGAGACAGTGCCCATCTAGGAGGCTTTGGGGTTGTGCTGACGACAGTGTAGATGCTGAGGGCTGCTGATGGGCTCCTGTCCACTGCTGTGGACAGAGGACACTTAGCACCTGCAGACTCTGCCCAGCTCTCTGCCTCCAACCACTCAGTTACAGGTGTAAGACCAAATATGCCTGCTGTCCTCTCAGCAACAGCCTGTCTGCTGTGTGACCAGCTCCTACAAGGATCTTCCTGTGCGTCTTTCCTTCCTTCCTTTCTTCTTTCTCTTTCTTTCTTCCCCACTCTTCCTTCCTCCCTCCTTCCCTTCCTCTCTTTCTTTCTTTTTAAATAGAGAGAAAGATGGAGAGAGTGTGAGAGAGAATCAATTTTATTTATTTTTCCATCTGGCCTTGGTTTCTCCGACACTTCGTTGTGTTGTGGTGCTTGGGTAAAGAAGGACTCTGAACACCCCAAGCACCTTAGAATATTTAGTGGACTTGAGAGTGATACTGCACTCCTGGAACCAGGCAAGTTATTTTCTTTCTGAATTCTTGTAATTATCTCAAACCTTTTTCTATAATTATATATCTCTATTCAGGAATGGAAAGGAGTCTTAAACTATTAAAATATCTACTCTGGCATCCACAGTTCTTTCTGTCTGGGTATTTGCTCCCTGTCGCTGGCCTCGGGGCCTCTGCTCTCCCCTTCAGGCCTATGTCTAAGAAGTCCTCGCAGTCTAACCATCTGGAGTGGGCTCCATACCCTCCACCAGTCATAAGATCCTGCCAGGCCCATCCTTCTGACCAAAGCGCTCAGTTCTGCCAGTGTCACATCAGGCAAGACGGATCAGCTCAGTTATATTTGAACACGCCTCTGGCTCAGGTGCGAACCTGCTCACTTGGGTACTTATATTTACTATGCTCGTTTCTGCCTTTTGTGACACCACCTCACTCTGAAAGATCCCTCTCAGGGCTCAGACCCTGCCAGATTGGTGCATCTAAAAGCAGGCGTTTCTTTAATTATGTTTCTGTCTACATTACATCTTAAAAGGTAATTGCTGCCAATAGCTTCTTCCTAAGAAGACAAGAGTCTGAGAAAGGAGAAATGCCACTTTCTTTTAATTGCCAAAGGCCAAATGTATACACTAAAACTCAAGTGAAACATGGCCATAAATCTACTGTCCCTTTTGTCCAGTGGCAAATTCTGTGCTACCCCTCCTTTGCATACCTATACAAGTAATCCAAAACTAAGGTTTTGAAGCACATTGCATGTTTTTCTCCATGAGCATTTTTCTAATATTTTGTTTCTCCTAATGTTAAAATCACTTTCCTTTCACTGATCTTATAAATATTGGTGCCTACTTTAAATAGAAGTTAAATAGCAAGTAATTTAGCTGTCCTGTATTTATAAATATGTTAATTCTTCTTAAACCATTGCTGACTGTTTGAATTTCCTGAGTGTATCTGGTTTTATAATTCATGCATTCCATACTCTGGACTCAAAATTGTTTTTGCATTCATGTGAGAAAAGATCTCATCAATTTTCAAAGCATTCTTCAGCTGACTTCTAGGTGGTGTGGCAGAAGTAGACAGTGTGGCCTGAAACTTCTTTACCAGTCTCAACCAGTTCCCAAGCTTTGAAGTGTCCTCTGGGTTTTTCTGTGATTCTGGTGACTTCCACGTTGATATAGGGTAGCTTCTAGGGTGCAAGTTATTGAGTGGCACAAGAAAAACAGAAAGACACTCAGGACTGTGCTACTTTCTACGGCTGCATAGTTCATTTCTGCCCACATGAAGATGCACTTTGGAAGAAGAAATTTTCTAAATTCCATACATAGGATTGTTTCTTTTATTATTAGGAAATTTATTTGTTGAACAATCAAAAATATTTCCAATGAAATAATATGATATTTATACATATTCTTAAAATTATATTTATTCCTTAGAGCCCCCTCAATTTCCCACCCTTATCCCTCCCTCCAGCTCCCTCCCCTTTCCTTCCCAATATATCTCTACGAATGCCTTACATTGCGTGTTACTACCTACATCTTTTCTGAGTTTAATACATGAGAGCTGACCACCTTTGACACTGGCCAGGGTCTAGCTCCAGCCTCCACAGATGAATGAAGACATTCGACCCTTGGTTCTCTGGGTTATGCTGATTTCACTCAGCATGGTTTCTTCCATAGCCATCCATTTACCTTCAAAGGCTGCAATATCATTGTTTCTAATTGATGAGTAGAACTCCATGGTATATGTGTACCACAGTTTTTGGATCCAACATGGGATTGTCAATTTCAAAGAGGGAGCCACTTTTATCTTGAAACATTTCCATCTTATACTCAGGTATTTATATCCTTAGGTGACATTTGTTAGAGATAAATGTTCCATAAATCAATATTTATTTACAAAAAACAAACCTAGTTCAACCAAGTACATATTGCTAAAAGCATTCCATAGATAAGACGTCTTCTGCTAGACAAATACAATTAATTTATCTAGAGGCCGGTCTTCAGTCTGTTAACCATGACTTATGACTACTTGAAGGTCTGCCTTCTAATCGCCCTCTCTGATGCAGAGAGAGTAAATGGTAAGTATGTTGCTAATTATTTCCTTTCCAAACTTCCTAACCAAATCACTCCTTTGAACTGTTATTTTCTAGACTCTTCTTCCTCTTTGATAATGAAGGGTTGTTATATTCTAAATGCTAAAAAAAAAAATCCATTATTTTTCAGTACCTTTCTAATAATCAATTACAAAATTTCCAAAGTTAAGTAGATGTCAGTTGTATAATTTAAGAATGCTTTACATCCAACCAAATATAAAATATGTCCTATGAATCATCAGACATGATTATTCATATTTTGGAATCCATTTCTTCTTTTTGTCAAAGGAGGCCAATACACAGAGCACAGGCAGTAATCCAGAAAAATTATCATTGACAACAAAATGTTAACCTTTAAGGAAACTTTCTGAGGGATGGACACTGAACCACTGAGCTTTCAAGGCCAACTTTTTCTTCTATATAGTAATTTTATTTCTAGTTCTTATCATTATTTCTTCTTAGTAATTCAGTGTGATTTAGATGGTCATTACACAGTTTCCCTTTGAAATAATGGAACGATATTGTATCCCATAATGGAAAATGCAGGACCACAGAAAGAAAATTCGCTAAGGCATAGGTTAAATTCACATGAGATTGTGTAAAATTACACCATCTTCTGACTTCTAGATATCTGGATGTGTGTGTGTGTGTGTGTGTGTGTGTGTGTGTGTGTGTGTGTATGGGGGTGGGGATGGGGATGTATGTGGATATTAGGCTTCTAAGTTATTACAAAACTTAATTCTGCAGTTAAATATCAATTAAACTAATAAATAAGCTTTCCAAAAGTACAGTCAAAGAATTTTGAAGACTCTCAGAGTGCTTCCAGGTATTAAAAAATACACAGTTCAGCTGAGCAATAGGTATCTTTTTGTTGAAAGATGAAGGATTCTTTTCCCATTGCAGGGAAACTCTGTTTCCCACCACTTACCCTGTACCAGCCGTTATGAGCTCTTTGCCATACCTGAATGCAGGGCACACTAGTACTTTCATCCTTTGCTCCTGACCTCTGCTTGGGTCACGGCTCTTTCCTCAGATGGGGTAAAAGTGCCACCTCACCTCTGTCAGATCTGAGTGCTGTCCCTAGAAAGGCCTGCCAAGACATGGGTTCCAAAATAGCATCCTTTACTTCTATATCCCTTTATCTGGCTTCATATATGTTCACTGTTGCTTCATTATTTGACTTACATATGTTTATTATTTATTTGATTTTGGTCTGTCCCACCTCAACAGAATAAAAACTAGAATTTCTTGTTATTCTTGTTTTGTTTACTGATTGCACAGTTAAATAAACAGTGCCTAGCAAAATCGGCAGATCACCAACAAGGAGTTATTGAACAAATGAAAGATTGAACGAAACGTTTAGTATGAATAGCATTCTTCTTCCCTTCTACTGGCATTCCAAAGTTAGCATCAAACATTGAGTCTAAATAATGCTTCTGAATATGGTTCAAGCTGATATGGAACCCAAGTCAAAAAATTAATTTTAGGGGTTGAGGTTTTAGCGCAGTGGCAGAGCACTTGCCTAGCATGTTCAAGGTCCCGAGTTCAGTCCTCAGCCCTGAAAAAAAATTAATTTTAAAAGTATCTGTAGGGACTAGAGCAGCGGCCCATGGTTATGGTGCTTTCCTGGCATGTGCAAGGACCCAAGTTCAAATTCCAGCACCATGTACACAACAAACTGTCAGAGCAATGAAGGTCACATGAAAAACTAAATAAAATTGATTCTCTCTCTCTCTCTCTCTCTCTCTCTCATTGTTCCTCTCTCTTAAAAAAAAAAGAATGGTAATTTTTTTAAAAAAAGTATCTGTTAAAGGAGTAAAATATGTCAAAAGTAAAAATGAAATAAACTGTTGATGAAATACCACTGTCCACCTGTTCGAATGACTAAAAACAATGGTTAAACCAAAACTGATCTTACCAAGCACTGACAAAGATTTTATACACTTTCTGGTGGAAATAGAAAATGTCTTCACTTTAAACGACAGTTAATTGATTTCTTATAAAGTTATCAAATGGCTTAGTAATCTCATTCCTGGGTATTTACCCAAGTAAAAGGAAAAAAAATTAAATTCAGACTAAGACCTGCAGGCACATATTTGTAGTAATTTATTTCATATTGTCCTAAAACTAGGAACAACCCAAATTCCGTTCAACTTATAATTTTTAAATTTGTATACATCCATAAGATGGCATACCACTTGGTTATAAAATAGATTATTATTAGACACAATAGCATAGGTCAATTTTAAGCTGATTTGTAATGGTTTGGATGTGAGCTGTCCCCCAAAAGTGCCTTGCTAATACTGAAGGCAAAGTGATTGATTATGAAAGCCATAACTTTATGGTCTATATTGGATTAAATGGACTACTTGGGTGGTGACTATCGACAGGTGGGGCGTGGCGGGAGGGAGCAGGTCATGCCTCAGGTTGTATTTTGTCCCCAGAACCTTGATCTCTTGCTCTCTGCTTGCTTCCTGGCTGCCCTGAGCTCTGTAGCTTTTCCTCTTGTCACCTTCTGCCGCGATCCTGGGAACCACCTCTGGCCTAGGACTATGGAGTTGGTCAACACTGAACTAAACCTCTGAAACCTTGAGCTCAAAGCAAACCTTCCCTCCTCTGATTTGTTCCGCTCAGGTACTTTGGTCACAGTGATGAAAACCTAACAAATATATTATTTTAATGAAAGAAGTTGGTCACAGAAAGCTACATGCTATATGATCCTACACGTAAACATCCTGGAAAAGATAAAACTTGAGCGAGAGAAATCAGATCAAGCCCCTAGGCCCTGGAACTTGAGACATATGTGACTTTATTTGTTATTTGTTATTTGTTTTTTGTTTTTTTAAAATAGAGAGGGACAGTGAGAGAGAGAGAAAGAAAGAATCAAACTTATTTAGTTTTTCATGTAGCCTTTCTCTGAACCCTGTTCTGTACGTGATGCTGGAGAATCTCTGTCCTCACACATGCCAGGCAAGCACATAACCACTGAGCCACTGTTCTAGCCCTCACATGTGACATTTTGACATTTTGACATTTTGACATTTGAGGTTCAAGAGGTTTTGGGGGAGATGATTAAGCTGTTGATTGGTTGATGGTTGCACAACTATGTGCATTTTCCAAAACTCATAGAATTTTACACAAAATTGGGCAAATTTTATAGGAATGAGGCATCTCTATCAAGAAAGTGTTAAGCGGAGGGTTGTCACTGTACTGCCAGCCATGTAGGTGACAGTCCCAAGCCCCTGCCTACATTTACAACTCACTCTTGCAATTCATTTGAACCCTTCACTTTCCTTGCGTAATGCAAACTTAGCTGAGTTTCCTAGAAAGAGTCTAGGTTAGCAGTGGAGCCCTGGGGAGCCTTCTCTGAGTGGTGTCACAGGTTCTGAATGGGCTTCTCTGCCTCTCTTGTCTTTTGTCTCCCCTTGTCCAATACACATTCGTTTGGTTTTGTGTCAAATTTAAACAGGTGATTCCTTTCAACAGCTCTTCCAAATCATTACTACATTGTGGTGCATATTTAAAAATAACACTTGCTAGTTACCCCCAAAAAGCAGTGAAAGCAAGGCCAATGGAAAAATATATCAACAGGAATGACAAAGATTATGGATGGATTTATAATTGTAATGGAATTATTAATTTATATTGTCACATATGAAGTGAATTTTGAATTGTACGCATGACTGATAATTTGTAGATCAAAATTTAAATCTATAAATCTAAAGCAAAATATAGAAGACATAATTTTATCTTTTAAAATTTCTGTTTACAAACCATACAAAAAATAAAAATAAAAAAAACACTTGCTTGGAACCCTTGAATAAAACAGATGGCAGCGGTGCTTTCTGAGGAATGGCCACCCCGGGCTCTGAGACCATTCAAAATCTCCACTTAACTTCTTAAAATCTCCCTGTTTGAGGAAGCAAGAGGAAAGGACAAGCTTCTGTTTGTGGGAAAGGGAGAATGCTTGATTGGTGACGTGCAGCGAGCTGTAGGCAGCGCTCTATCATCTACCATAGTGCATGTGTTTAGGAGATACAGTGCCTCCTGTGGAACCCCTCTCTCGAGAGTGTGTGGCTGCTTCATGGTGTTACGTCACGGTGATCAGAAAATGAAATGCTTTGATAATATAGGAATAAAAATTGGGGATCTTACTCCACATTAAAATTCTTTGTTACCTTTTTAGAAAATCCTTGCAGAAATAATGAAACATCATTGTGGGCATAGATTTGACTTTCAAATTTTCTTCATGTTGAATAAGTTATGTTTTTTTTTTTTTTGTAAAAGCCTCACAAATGTTCTTTTGGAAATACAATCATTGGAAAGAAAGATTACAAATCTATACTACATCAAATAAAAGAGGTTTTGTTGCCAAACAGAAACCAGTGGGTCATGGGGCTGGAGCAGTGGTTAAGAGGTTGGAGCACTTGCCTGTCTAGTGTGAGAACACGGGTTCAAACCTCAGCACCACATACACAACTAAATGTTGGAGAAACGAAGGCCAGACGGAAAAGTAAATAAAATATTGTTTTTTTCTTTCTTTCTCTCCCTCTCTCCCTCTCTCTTTATTAAAAAAAAAAAAAAGAAGGAAATCAGTGGGTCAGTAGCAGCCATATGGTGGGAGATGTACAGGATGAGAATTGAGTGAGATATAATAGAATGAAATGTTTCCATTATAAAGATTTCATGGCAACAGAGAAGACTTTTATACTGGGACTGCACTCAGTCAGGTCTTAATGTTTGGGGAAGAACATCGATGAAATTTTAGGGGGCAGCTGGAATGATCTGCAGAAATGTAGTATGTCACGAAATCTGGTGCTTACACTCTTGGGTATACTGGTGGATTATTGCTTGCAGAGAAATAATCGGATAGGATGCTTGGGGAAAACTTAATGGGGAAAAGTACAATATACCTGAAACACTAGACTTCAGCAAGTATTCATTAAACGATTAGCAGGTGGGATCTGGATTAAGATCTATCTTGAATGTTACGCCTAATTTGGCATTAAGTCCATAAAACTGTGTACTTACCAATGCAATATTGTCCTTCTTTTGTTTATTAGGGCTAGAAGGTTCTCACTAATACATATATTGGGTTCGTGAATCATTGATGTTAAGATCTTAGGAGAGAATTTGTAGCAGTAGTTGATAATAACAATAGATACCCTTGGTGAACATGTAAAACCATCAGAAATTATTTACAGTAATTATTTCTAATGTCTATCCAAGAACCCTTGTTGACAGCAACAATGTGTACCTCATTTTGTACATGGAAAAACTGAATCTCGGAGAGGTTAAATGAATTGCCTTAAGCTGCAGGTAATTAATGGGGGAAAACCTGGAGTGTTTTCAGCCAGTGTGTCTTCAGAGTCTACTTTCCTATTTTCTGTTCTGGTTGCAGTGAGTTATATGGACTTGATAAGTAACAGGCAGGGCTGGTAGAGAGACAAGATAAACAATTAAAACTTAAACAGTTAGGGCCTCCTCAGGAACCCAGCCTTCCCTAACTTCCCTGCCCTGGTATCTCCTGCCTTAGTCCATTAAGGCTTCTGTAATTAAAAAATAAATAAATAAAACTCTAGATTTGGTAATTTATAGACAATAGAAATTCATTAATCACAGCCCTGGAGGCCAAGTCCAAGATCACATCTCCAGCAGATTCAGGGTCTGGTGAGGGCCCACTTCTCATACGTGGTATCAATTTCTGAACCTTCACATGGTGGAGGACACAAGGCCTCTCTTGAGTCTCTTTCATAAAGACACTAATCCTATTTATAGGGGTGGAGCTCTCATAACCTATTACCTTATAAAGCCCCCACCTCTTTATACCAATTCATTGGGGACTGGATTTTACTATATGAATTTTGGAGGGACACAAACTTTCAGATCATAGCAACCTCCATCCCTTTTATTGACTCTGGCAGTATCGTGTGGATTCCTCATGATACCTACAATAATTGGCAATTGAATGTGTATTTCAATGCTCCTTTATTTACTATTTGCCCCCCCTGCCACATTTGAACCTTCATAAATATGAAGACCAATGTACATTACTCACCACCATATCACCCAGAGACGAGGCCATACATAGTATACACTTAAAATATTGTTAATGCTAAATGAATGACAGAAAAAAAACTCAACTTTGGAGAGCAGACTGTAAGACTAGACATGGACGGAGAGGTGTTCCAACTGACACAGAAGTTTCCAGCCAGGGTAACTACAAGTATTTGTTTCGTCATCAACTGTAGATAGGAAAGGAAAACCAGTTTTCCTTCAGGGATTGTCACTGGGGAGGGAGGGAGTTTGTATTTAGACACAAAGAGGCCAAGATGACAGCAGGAGATCTAAGCATAATCACTAACAGAAATGTGAGAAGCCAAGCTCCTGAGAAAGGTCAAAGCTGAAGAGAGAGAGGGGGATGAGTCTTCCCTCTGGGTTGTACTTAATGCCCTGAGTGTCCCTGGGCTCTCCAAGGAAATGGAAAGAGCACACTGAAGCCAGAATAAAGAGAGTGCTTACATCTAGAGCTATGAAGGAAGAAGAGCTGGTCAAAGAGGGACATGTCCTCCCCTGTCTCCCTAGGCACTCCAGACAACTCACATCCACCTCACACCATGGTCAAGTTCAAAGCCTTTTGCTGCCTCTTCCCCCAGGTAGGACTGACCACTCCACCCTGGGATATCTGACTTGGACTCCCACAGATCAAAGCACCAGCTTCCTTTCATGGCCCTGAGAGTGCTGTTTTCCCTCTATTAGGGTTTGATTTTCAAATCACCTTTTATTTTCATTCACCTTAATATTCCTGGTGTCTAAATAAAAGAGAAATTGTTGGATGTTGTGGAAAGATAAAGAAACCATAAAGATGGAAGAGCTCACTTTCTTCTGTTAGTGACCACAATCATGTATCAGTTGCCTACTCGGAGAGATTAGCCCTTTGCCAACGTCTTATTTGTTCCTTGAAGTAACCTTCTGAAATGGCTTCACGGAAGAGATGCAAAAGCTAAGTTCCCCAGGAGTTAAGTGATCTGCCAAGTCCACTCAGTAAGTGAAGGGATTGGACAGAATTTTAGTTCTCTCTCCAAATCTCTATGGCCAACCACAAGTTATTGCCTTTACCAGTCTAAATACTTTGACAAATTAAGACCTCACCAGCCATGATCAGGGCTCTGTTCAGTTTGCTAAGAGTCTAGCTTCCCATCTCTGTTTCATGTCCACACTGCGTTCTTGCATCTCCTTCCTTTCTGCCAGAAGGAGAGTAGCTGATAGGCAGCAGAAGAGCATTTCCTTCTTATTTAGGAGACTCGCGAGATGTTAGGAGAAATCATGCCACTATTATTCCAAATGTGTGAATACGTAGCATGTTCATTATCAGCTCTTCATCTGCAATAAGGAAGCCCAGAACTAAAAATAGCAGACAAATAAATGAGCTTTTGAGAGCCTGGTGAGTTTTTCTGCAACTCCTTCAGAAATGGCTTTCTCAGCAGGGAGGTTGTATTTACAAAGCTTCGAAATCATTGCATTTTCAAGCAGGTATTCTTCCTTTAAGTATTCCTCTTCTTCTAATCATGTGTCCAAACCATTAGAGCAAAAGCTTTTCACAGGTTAAAATTGCTTAACACATGATGCTAAGTGGGTTTTTGAAGCCCACCTTTTTTTTCTCTTTGCTTACTCAGCTCTTAATGCATAAGGGGGAAAGGGGAGCAGAAGGCACTGAAGCGGGAGAGGAAGTTCATGATCCCTGCTGTGGAAGGGGCCTTCAGGTCAGAGAGCTTGGTCCAATTTCTTATAAGGGACAAATTGAGGCCGGGAGCTGTGGGGTGACTCAGCCACAGGGAAGGCTAGCAGTGAGTGGGGACTGGAACTCCAGCCTGCTGCCCACCTAAACAGAGCGATTTTGCAGGTGTCCTGTAAGATTTCAAAGGTTCTCACAGGAGTTCCATATAGAGGACAATAAGACATAATGGGTTAATTGGGTTAATTTTGGGCCATGATTCTTAACTTTTTGAACTCAAAATTATTTTGCACTCCAAAAGATGATTAGGGACCTCATGAAGCCTTTATTTATATAAATTATGTTCATTATATGACAAATTAAAGCAAAGAAATATTTGCATTCAATTTTAAAAGAACAATTTTAAAAATAATAAGCACATCTAATGTACTTAATGTTGTTTGTGCAAAATACCAATTTTCTAAAACAGAGCCTTCCAGCAAGGATAGCATGAGGTCAAGTCACATCTTTGTAAGTCTCCTCTCTGTCTAACTGACCGGGAAGACAGCTGTGTCAGGCATGAAAGTTCTGTCCCACATTCATTTTGTCCAGCATCAGATATCGCACAGCTACTGGAAATGCCACTGAAGACTCAGGAGATAGAGCTCAATTGGTAAACAATGCCTTAGCATTGTGAGAGGAAACCTCTGAAAGGACTGAGACTTTCCACAGCCAACTTTAATAAACGGTAACAACAAAGTTTATCCTTCATTGCTTCCTCATCCAAAAGTACCTCTTTGTACTATTCTGGAAAAGGAAGATGCAAGTTTGTCATCCCGAGACCATGATAAAAATCAAGTGGGAAAAGCTTTACAAGTCATATCACATCCCAAAACAAAAATGTTATAGAAATAAGTCTCAGAATTTTATATTTGTGAACTCCATTCAAACTCCAAAATTAACGTATTTTATCTTTTCAAGATAAATGAGAGAATCCTTTGTTGCACAAATGAAATTCAATTGAAATGTCATTCAATTTTTATTGGCATTAACCAGAATGATTAAATATTACCTTGCTTAAGGGAAGGTGGTAGTCAAATGTTAGCAGACACATAACCTAGTAAATGTGAGCACACAAGGATGGATTGTGATTCTTAAATAAGATGACAGATACTTTAGATAGTATTTGAAAACTTACAACACATTAGAAGTCGAATCATTCAGTTATTTAAGAAATTTCATCTACAAAATGCTTTGACTCTGAAACATGCCTATTCCTCATCACCTTTAAAAGCCAAATCCTAAAAAAAGGCATTTGTAAGATATTTATGGTTTCATTAATTCACATATTCAACTTTGTGGATTTTTAAAAAATTTTAAGGATATAAGTTGTTGTGCAATCATAAATGCATATGCAGTAACAATAAGATATGCCCCGATCCTAATCGAGAATCAACCACACATCACCCACACCCCATCTCTTGACTCCCCTATATTTCCAACCTATAACATACATAAATGTTAATATATATAATACATATATATAAATATCTACATATATGTGTGTATATATAGATGTGTATATATATGCATGTGTGTGTGTGTGTGTATGTAGGATTGTTCATTTTCCACAATTAAATAATTGCATAAGTATCATTTGGTTTCTGGGGGTAGTAAAGACTAAGCTACATTACTGATTCCCCCCAGATATCTCCCTATCATCCCTTCCCTCCTTTTTCTTCCCTCCCCTCCCTTACATATCTATGATTCCCCTAGATTATGTGCTGCTTCAAATTTGCTGAGTCTAGTACAAGAGCATGACCTTTCACCCAAGTCTGTGTTTTACTCCAGCCTCCACAAATGAGGGAAAATATTTGACCCTTGAAGCTCTGGGTTTGGCTATCTTCACTCAGCATAATTTCTTCCGCTGCCATCCATTTACCTTCAAATGCCATAATACTGTAATTTCTAATAGCTAAATAAAACTCTATTCTATATATACACCACAACTTTTGGATCACAGTGAGGGTGTCTGGGTTGATTCCATAATTTAGCTATTGTAAATTGAGCTGCTATGAGCATTGATTTTGCTGTGTCACTGCAATGTGCCAATTCTAGCTCTTCTGGGAAAAGAGCTAGAAGAGAGATAACTGGTTCATATGGTGGATCCACCCTAATTTTTTGAGGCGTCTCCACACTGCTTTCCAGAACAGCTGTATCAGTCTGCACTTTCACCAGCAGTGGGCAACATTACCTATCTCCCCACAACCCCATCCAAAATCTCTTACTGTTTATATTCTTCATATTTGCCAATCTGACTGGAGTGAGGTGAATCTTAATGTAATTTTGATTTTTATTTCTTTGATTACTAGTGATTTAGAACACTTTCTCATGTATACATTGGCTTGCTCAATTTCCTCTGTTGAGAAGTTTCTGTTTAGCTCTCTAGCCCATTTTGTTGATTGGATTATTTGTGTGTTTGATATTACATTTTTTTGATTCTTTGTAAATTTTAGATACTGGTCCCCTGTCTGAGGAATCACAGACCATGATTATCTCCCATTATTCTGTAGGTTCTCTTTAGACAATTTTGACCAATTCCTTGTCTGAGCAAAAGCCTTTTAGTTTAATGGCATCATACTCATTGATCCTTGAATAATCCTAATTCTGTCACTTTGGGAGTCTTGTTGAAAAAGTTATTGCCTACTCCCATATGCTGGAGTATTGCTCCTAATTTTTCTTCTAAATGTGTATGAAATCTGGTTTAATTCCTTGATGCATTTCAATTTGATTTTTGTGGAAGATGGGATAAGGATCTAATTTCAACTTTCTGTAAGTGGCTGTCCAGTTTGTCCAGCATCATTTGTTGAATAGGCTGTCATTCCTCCATGTTAGATTTTGATCCCCTTTGTCAAATATCAGATGTTTAAAGATGTGTGGGTTTGTCTCAGAGTCTTCTAATCTATTCCATTGGTCTTCATGCCAATTTTGATACCAATATCATGTTTTTGTTACTACAGCTCTCTAGTAGAATTCTAGATCTGGTATTGCAAAACCACCTCTTTTGTCTTTCTTGCTTAGTAATGTTTTGGCTATTCTGGGTCTCTTATTATTCCAAATGAGTTCGAGAATTGCTTCTACCATATCTGTAAGAATGACATTGGTATGTTGATGGGGATTGCATTGAATCTGTATATCATTTTTGGCAGAATGATCATTTTGATATTATTGATTCTGTCTAACCAAGAACATGGAAAGTCTTATCATCTTTTCAGGTTTTCTTCAATTTCTTTCTCAGTGAGCAATAATTTTCATTGTAAAAGTCTTTTGCTTCCCTTGTTAGATTAATTCCCAAGTCTCTTATTCTTTTTGAGAATATTGTGACTGGGACCAATTTCATGGTTTCTTCTTCTACCCTATTATTGTTAGTATTTAGGAAAGTTATTGATTTATGGGTGTTGGTCTTATAGCATGCCACTTTGTAAATCTGTTTATAAGCTCAAGCAGTTTTCTGGTCAAGTTTTTTGAGTCTTTGAGATATAAGATCATGTCATCAGCAAAAAGGGATAATTTGACTTCTTTTCATCCTATTCTTATCCCTTTGATTTCCTTCTCTTGCCTGATTGCTCTGCCTTGGGTCTGAAGGAATATATTGAATAAAAGTGGTGAGAGTGGGCAGCCTTGTCCTGTTCCCAAGTTTAATGGAAATGCTTTCAGCTTTTCTCCATTTAGTATTATACTAGCTGTGGGTATGTCATATATAGCCTTTACATGTGTTGCTTTGATCCCTATCTTCTACAGAATATTGATCATAAATGGGTACTAGATTTTATTGAAGTCCTTTTCTGTGTCATTTGAGATGATCATATGGTTTTTGTCATTAATTCTGTATAAGTGATTAATCACATTTATTGATTTGCACATGTTGTTCCCTGGAATGAAGCCCACCTGATTGTGATGAATTACTTTGCTAGTGTGTTTCTGAATGTTAGAATCTTATTAAGGATTTTTGCATTTATGTTCATCAGGGATATTGGTCTGTAGTTTTGTGTGTGTATGTGTTTTTTTTTTTTTGATGTGTCTTTGTTGAATTGTTATATCAGTGTTTGGGAGAATTCCCTCCTTTTCAATTTCCTGGAATAGCTTAATAAGGAGAGGTGTTAGCTTCTCCTTATAGGTGTGGTAAAACTTAGCTGGGAATCCATCTGATCCTGGGCTTTTCCTCTGTGGAAGGCTTTTTTTTTCCCAAAGAGAAAGAGGGATGGTCAGAGAAAGAAAGAGAGAATCAATTTTATTTTAATTTTAATGTGATTTTAATTGTTCTGACACTCTGTTGTTTACATGGTGCTGGGGTTTGCACCCACATCCTTGCACATGCCGGGCAAGCACCATAACCACTGGACCACTGCTCCAGCCCCCTGGAAGACTTTTAGTTACTGTATGGATTTCAGTGCCTGTTATTGGGCTGTTTAGGCTTTCCATTTCTTCCTGTGTCAATTTCGGAATGTTCGATGTGTCTAGAAATTTGCCCATGTCTTCCAGATTACATGATTTACAGGCAAAGAGTTTTTCAAAAATAGGTTCTGATAATCCATTGGATTTTCATGGGGTCAGTGGTGATGGCTCCCTTTTCATCAGTGATTTTGTTGATTAGCTTTATTTCCCTCCTTCTTTTAGTGAGATTGGATAGGGGTTGGTCAATTTTATTTAGTTTTTTGGAAAAAAAACCCAGCTCTTTGCTGCATTGGTTCTTTTTATTGTTGTTTTGTTTTCAATTTCATTGATTTCAGCTCTGATCTTCATTATTTCCTGCCTTCTGTTGGCTTTGGGATTACACTGTTCTTCCTTTTGTAGGGATTTAAGGTGCAGCATAAGCTTTTTTACTTAGGATCTCTCCTGATTTTTAATGTAGGCACGCAGTATTATAAATTTCCCCCTTAAGAATGCTTTCATGCTGCCCCAGAGGTTTCAATATGTTGTCTCTTCATTCTCATTCACTTCCAAAAGTTTTTTGATTTCTACTCTCATGTCTTCTTGGATCTCTTCTTTATTTAATAGGGTGTTGTTCAATCTCCATGTATATATGTATTTTCTGTTACAATTTTTGCTGTTAATTGCTAAGATCATGGCATCATGGCCTGATAGGATACATGGTATAATATCTACTTTATTATATTTGCTGAGATTTCCTTTGGGAAATATAATCTATTTTGGAGAAGAATCCATGTTCTGCTGAAAAGATGAACTCAATTTGGGGTGGGATATTCTATAGATATCTGTTAAGTCCATTTGATTTATGAAGTTATTTAGGCTGTAGATGTCTTTATTGTTTATTTGATTTGATGATCTATTAGTGTTATAGGAGTATTAAAGCCTCCCGTTATTATCATGTAGGGGTCCATAAGTCATTTTATGTCATGGAGTATTTTTTTCCACATACTTTGGGGCATTCGTGATTGTAGCATAAGTATTTACTATGGTTATATCTTCATTATGTATTGTTCCCTTTACTGTGATGCAGTGGCCCTCTTTATCTCTTCTGATTAGTTGATGGTTGAAATCTACTTTGTCGGATATAAGGATTGTAACACCAGTGTGTTTTCTTGGGCCATAAGTGTGGTAGATTTTTTTCCATCCTTTCACCCTCAATCTATGGATGTCTTTGGTTGTAGGATAGGTCTCCTGTAAGAGGAATATTGTTGGATTATGTTTTTTGATCCAATCTGTTAACCTATACTTTTTGATTTGTGCGTTGATACCATTAACACTCAGCATTAGGATAGTTATATGGTTGTGGTTCATAGTCATCATGTTTTATTAGTATGTTCTGTGCTGTCTTGGTTGTCTATTTGATAGCAGGTACTTTCATTGAATTTCCTCTGTTTTGGAGTTTTAATGATTGCTTGTTTTTCTACCTGGAGTTTATCTTTGAGAATTCTTTGTAAAGCTGTTTTTCTGTTCATGAAAGCTGCAAGTTTGATCTTGTTGTGAAATGTTCCTATTTCCTCATCAAATTTGAAGCTGAGTTTTGCTGGGTATAATATTCTTGGTTGCATATTGTGGACATTCAGACACTGAAGGATCTCATTCTATGATCTTCGTGCTTCTAGAGTCAGCTGAAAAGTGAGAACTGATTCTTATTCTGTGCCTTTGAATGTGGTTTGGTGTTTCTCTGCTGCAGATTTTAAAATTCTTTTCTTGATTTCTCTGTTATACATTTTGAATGTGCTGTGAGCTTCTCTTTTGATTAGCCTATTAAGTGTCCTATGTAATTCCTGGATGAGCATATGTGACTCTATTTCAATGTGGGAAATTTTTCTTTAACTATTTAGTTTAGAATGTTCCTTATGCCATTTGTTTGCATTTCAATTTCTTTTTGTGCCCCAATTACTCTTATATTGCTTCTTCTGATTTCATCCCAGATTTTTTGAAAATTCTGCTAATGCTTTGTGAGTTTTTTGTTTGTTTGTTTGTTTGTTTTTTTGTGTTTTGTTTTCTGTCATCCATGCTCTCAGGCTTACTCAGTTTATCCTCACTGTTGGAAGTTCTTTCTTTGAGTGCTGAGATTCTGTTTTCTATAGAAGTCAGTCTATTATTACTGATTTCTATTATTACTATTACTCTAATATTATTATTATTTCATCATTCCTCTGATGTGATTGACTCCATTATTTTAGCTCCATTATTTCCCTTTTCAGTATATCTATTTCTTTGATAATAGAATTTTTCTTCTTATTTCCCTTTTCAGTATATCTATTTCTTTGATAATAGAATTTTTCTTCTCTTGAGTTTTCTCACTTAGTCCCTTCATTAAATCTTCTTTTAGTTCATTATTCCTTTAAGTAATCAGATCTTTGATAGCTCTTTCTAAGTTTTCATCCGTCTCCTTGTCCATGGACTCCTTGATTGGGGAGCTGTTGGTTTGAAGTTAACCTTCTCTAGTTTTATTCCTCAGTTTTAAAGAGACTCTTCTGGATCTTTTAATTGAGATTCCCTGTGCTAAAGCAAGGTAGGTCTTCAGGTGATTCTCCTTTCAGGTCAAAGGTCACACACCCCTGCTCTGATGGCCATCTTCTTCTAGACAGCTGTTCATGCATGGAACTTTGTTTTGCTTCACTTTTTGAATCAAGACTCCAGGGTGCAGATCTGTAACCTGTTAGGGGTGCAGGGCAGCCCACTGGATTGTTGAAGCACAGTGACAGGCGGTACATGACTGTGTCCTGGGATCTCAGAAGCATGGGGTGGGCCTGACCAGGCCTGTCTACATGCCACAACAGGACCTGAGATTTTGGTGGCCAGGGATTGGCCCAATATTTCTGGACCTGGGGAGTATGCACTACAGCCGGGTGGCTCTGGCTAGGGGTCCTCAGGGTGTCCTGGGCACCTATTGGCTTGACATTGAAGTCCTGGGCTGGGAGCCTGTTGGGAGGTGTGTGCAGCTACAGGTGGGGGTTTTCCTCGGGGCTGCCCTCAGTGCCTGCCAATCAGGACCAGAGTATCCACTTTATTTTTTATCATACTATTTCTAAATGGAAAATAATACCTGAAAGCAATTGAGTTATTCCTAATAATGTGTAACTTAAGATAGTGTCATAAGTGTTCTAAAGAACTGTGCCCTATCTCACATGTATGTTAGCAGAATTGAAGAACCAAAGAATCAATATTGCACCAAAAGTGAAAATGCTACGTCTTAAGAATATGAAATACATATGAATTGTGAAACAACACCAACAATAAATGAAATTTTGCCTCCATTGCCAACTGGGCCATATGTCAAAATAATCATATGGTTGCAGAATATGGGAAGGTCACACATAATTGAAGTTTCCAAGTGTTGGACTTGATAAAAGAAGGAATCAGTGTCACCATCAATAAATTCCTCTCTTGCCAATTTCCAGGGAATATTTGACATTTTCTAGTGGTGCTGTTTTCCTATAGATTTTTTTTTCATTAATATCCAGATACTCTGAGGAAAAGAAAAAAAACACCTACATTTTTTAAGAGAGCTGCTTGTTTAAGTAGAAAGCCTTGCCAAATAAGCACTGAGCAGGTTGTCTGGGTTCCCTCAGGTCCTCCGCAGCAATAGCTTGCTGGAGTCCACAGACTACTGGTTGCAGAATCAGACGACGCCCTGCCAGATTGGTTTTGTGGAAGACAAGTCTGAAAACTGTGCTTCTGTAAGTATCCAGAACTCTGGGGAATGTCATTGGATAAAACAGGGAAAATAGCACATGTATTCTTGCTTAAGACAGAAATTTTATAATTTATAAATTGGAAGCTTGGGGAAATATCCTTTTGAAAATACATAATTAGTTTGTACAGACTGTCAACAAAGGGACACAGAGTGCTAATGCTTCCACATCAAATTACTCACAGGTAAACTAATTTTATCAGTTCCCCCTGGGAGAGAATTTTTTCCCAGGGGAAAAAGATGTTTACATTTTCAAAAGCAACTGAGAAAAAGATTCAGAAATAGAATTGTAGGATGACAAATCAAAAACCATTCAATAGCTCTCTTGGATTCTTTTCAATTTATTTTATAACCACTACCAGTAGGTATTTTCCAATATAAAAATTGTATAAAATTTTCCCACCATGCTTGAGTTATAGTTATAATTTGAAAACTCAGAATAAGAAATAAACAGGCATGCATTTTAATACACTGTAGCTGTGCTATACATACAAAATCTTTCTTTGCAAATCAACAATATAATTGCTATAGCTCAGAAAGCAAAATGTAGTGTGGAAAGTAGGCTCCTCCTTATATCCTCCACAAAGCTATATTTTTTCACTTTGATGGAACTCATCTAGCTCTTATGGGGTCATGATTATAGAGATGGGAAAGAGTGTTTGTAAAAGGAGAGAAATAGAATGCAATTCTTCTGACTGAACTGAGAGCATCAGTTCTGAGCTATTCCTGGAGGTAAGTTGTATGCCAGCATATCTGTTAAAAGAGAAAAGCTGAAAATGGGCTGGTAGGATTTTTATATAACCAAGAAGACCAGAACTGGCAGACAGAGGATGTAAAACATTTCACATGCAGCCTTTCACAGCACCAGAAATGCAGAGTCCATGGATGTGCTCATTAGACAAATGGTTACGAGTCTTCAACTTTTAGTACATTTGATTGTCCAGAAAATGAGTTACTGGCTGAAAAATCTCTAGGGAAAACATACAGGATCAGTGGCAAGTAATTTGACAGTAATTTCTTTGCAAATTCAATTCCAAAGTAAGTTGGAAAATGCATGCCCTTGCTTTTGCTGATGCACAGTTAAACAAGTATAAATGGCAAAAGAGAGACATAGAGTACAAGCAAATAGGGGTCAAACATTCTAGCTGACATCTGAACAGCTCCTGCATTAGAGGGTTTTCCAATTGGAGAACAGAGAGAGTCTGGGGCACTAAAAAATGGTTTAGTAAAGGGCTAAGAGGTCTTCTTTAAAATTCCTATTTGGGGAATCTGGATTATAGGTCTTTAATTAGAAATGCTAGTTTATTTCCAGCTAAATTTAAGGATTACTACTGTATTAACCCATATTCAAAATAATGTCTCACATCCCTTATGAATCACAATAGACTGAAATTTGGACTTAAAACTATGACTTCCTTTTTGCTTTGTTCCTTTCCAGTGTCTGATGACATCTGGGTCAGCAGGGCGGGGGGTGTGTGAGCTGAATCATCCTGACTTTATGGTTCTTTTTATTTTTTTCTCAAGGCGCAAAAATGTAAACACAAGTAAAAAGCATAATATTAGATTATTTGTTCCTCTCCCCCCAAAAAAATGGTAATAATTGAAAATAACACAAAAAATGGAAGCTGTCCATAACTCTACACCTAAGAGAAATTAGGGTCCCTACAAAACTTAGCTCTAATCTTTCAAAAAGTCCCTTGCAGTCAATATATGTGCCTCTTTCTGGTTTGGCACATATATTTAGGGTGGGTAGAATAAACCATAGTCCAGAGTTTTACATTGCTGAGGAGAAACTGTAATCTGCAAGAGAAACAGAGATGAAGTGTAGAGGTATTGGACAAGAAGTTTCCAGATGGCCAGAAAGTATTGCATTCCCTCGTACCATGAAAATGAAAGTGTAATTGAGGCAGGGCTGGAGCAGGGGTTCATTTTAAAATAATGTCTTTATTGAAGTTTAATTTCACAACAATTAGCTTATAAAATCATCCCAACCCTACATCTGTTTAAAAATAATCACAGCAGAATTGGAAGGACTGTAGAATGTTGTACTATATGTTATTGCTTTGTAATCTGTTCATAACTCTGGGAGATACTACTCCAAGTTAGTTGTTGCTTTACAAACTCTTTTCTTCCTGACCAAAATTAGTAATCACCTTTTCAGATACAGTGTAAATTGGTTTGGTATTTATTACACTGAATTCCAGGTATTTAGATTAGTGGTTTCTTAAAATTAAGTACCTTAGTGTTCCTATGATTTCTGAATTTAAGACATGTTCTTGAAATTTGAGTATAATTTCAGGAAAAATCTCAGGCTTGGAAAATATCCAGGGTTTTATGTGCACATCTCAATCTGACAGCTTGTTTTTGAGAATCAGACCATGAATTTTAGCTATTTCTTCAGTGGGGGAGCTCCTCCATTTTATAGCTAATGAGAGAAGTCTTAGCCAAGAATGGTTTGAAGTAGTCAGAAATAAAACAGGCACCTCAAACAGAGCCACTGGCCAGGAAGCCCCTGATGTCACCCCCAATGACTTTTCAAAAGACATAAAATATAAAAATTATGAAAAGTATAGTTTTCCTAAATAAAATTCTCCTATCAAACTATGTAAATTTATTTTCTGAATCATTTGACATACTGAAAAAATATTTGTGTACTAGCTAACCTTCAGTGCGAAGAAAGGGAATGTGTAGAAGAATCAATTTCTAAACCTTTCTCTGAAACCCAATGGCTAAGACATTATCTCAAGACAGGTCCTTAACATTAATTGAAGGAACTGGATTTTTTATTACTCTTCATTCTTTAAATTACGTTAAATCAATACTTATTATTCAGCTATTGTTTTTGGCTATTTACTGGAATTTAAGTTTTGATATTCATTAACATTGTCATGTTATGAAGTTATTAGTAGTTATTAGTAGTTATTCGTGCAATTTCTCTTTGTTATTACCGTCAGCCCTTTTCCTTAGTGATCACTGTAAGACTCCCAGCTATCACTCTCCAAATAAACTATGTCTTCCTCGTAGCATGCACCTTAATTGATGAGCCACCGTATTTTAAAACTTTTACATTTGCCTTAAACATACAATTAAGGCTTAAACAGTCCACACATGCTATTGCAAAACTAAGGTATTTGGCAGCTGTTCTGTAGGTCTCAGGTGCAAAAGCAGTCCAGAGGCAAAATGACAAAATCCCAGATGAACATATTTTAATTCTATCTATTCTGAAATTTAAAAAAGAAAAATAAGGAAGAGACAAACACCCCACTTAAGTTTTTCTGCAGAAGAATCTAGACTCACACATTGAAGGAAACGCATAACTAGAATACAGAGAAATTTTTAAGCAGTTTTCAATTCTTTATTTCTTTTTTGAGATAGGGTCTCTATAAATTGCTGAGGGGTGGTCTTGCTAAATTTCTGAGGCTGCCCTTGAACTTGAATCTTCCTGCCTCAGCCTCCCAAGTCACTGGGATTACAGGTAGAGCAGCCACCTGTTATCTGTTATTTCTTTTTTATTTAAGGAAAGCTAAATGCTTCTCCTTCAAAATATTAAATGCTGGTGGCAGAGTGGCTGAGCTGAGCATTAGCCCTGTGCTTGAATGGACCTAGATTATGCAGCCATCAAGGATCCCTAGAACAGGTTGGCTTCTGGGAAGAAGGGGTATGAAAGAGCTCTCAGCCCCCATTCCAAGAAAATTAAACCTGCCAACTTCTCCTAGAATACTCTCTTCAGTAGGTTGCTGAGGCAGACTCTTTCATTACGATGTATTTGCAGGTGTTTTAATACCCAACCCTGTTTGATGAATTCAGAAAGGAGCTACTTGAAATCCAGCTCTCAGAAAAAGCAAGGCAACTCTCAGTGAAGCAAAGCAGGAGACCTATATCCTGTCCATGTGGTCCTGCTCACACTGTGTCCTCAGGAAATCCTAGAGTCCTAGAGAAAGTATGTTGATTCTCAATCAAAAGAAAATTCCACGAAACCTTACCTCGTCTCCAGAAGCCAATGCATTAGAAAGCTCAATTGATTGACAACCATGAAGACCTATACATCCTTTATAAACCAGGTTTCTAAAGAATATTTAAGCATTTGATAATAATATAATTGTATATAAAAAGTAGACTATGAAATATGTTGAACAAACAAGTAAAAATATCTAATGGACAGCGTGAAGCTTACAGGTAGCAATGGTGTGTTGTATTCAGGATTTTTGTTGAATGAGTTGATTATAGCTGCTGTTGCCACAGGGGTAGGAAAGGGGTAACTATGTGAGATGATTGATGTGTTAACCTGCTCCTCTGTAGTGCCCATCCTACCATATATAGCATGTCTAATGCCTTAAATATGCACAATAAAAATTATTCAAAAACTAAAAATGCTTGAAAATTAAAAGAACAAATGTAGGCTATATAATTGTACAAAAATATTACACAGGATGTTAATGGATTAGATGCAGAAAGTCTTGAGAAATGAAGAATGGTTCCACAGATTTTGGCTGGAACTTCTAGATAAATGGAAGTGTCCTCTAGTGTGATAGCGATGACCGAGGGGGAATGGAGGATGGAGAAGAGAAGATACTAAATGTCCTTTAGTCGTTAAAGTAGAGAAGTCCAGTAGGTAGTTGGCTGTACAAGTCAGAGTTGTTGACGGGATCATGGCTAGAGTGATCAGAGGGTCTTCCGAGTGACCCGCAGAGAACAGAGACCAGCCTATGGGAGTTGGGGGTACAGAGAAAGGGGCATCACTGAGCTCTGGAACACCTGAAGCTGTGCCTGGTCAGGTAACTGCATGTCTCAGGGTTCTAGAGGTAGCAAGAGATTACTGCTTCAGCATGTAAGCCTGAGTCTCAAATACTTAACAAAGTTTTTTTTTGAATCTTGACAATTTTTGCTAGTAAAAATGCAGTCAGATGAATATATTTCAGTATGAATATATTTTAAAACCTGAGTGTTTATACCACTTCTCAACTATTTTTTTAATTCATTTTGACAGAAGAATACCTTATTAAAATGTTCAGAATAGCTTCAAGTTTCAAGTTTCAACCCTCCCTGCTATTATAGCAATTCTCAGTATTATAACAATTTTCATCTGAGGAGAAAAACCTATCAATCAAGAACAACAATAAATAATTATTCTCATTAGAGTACCTTTAAACTTTAAGGGTATTGAAGACACAATTTTCTATTTCTTCTTAACAGTATTATTTGTTTGAATTAACCTATCTTCCTAATTAGTTCTTCTAAATCCTAAGCAAACTACTTAGAAATAATAGTGGGCTTTCTAAGAAACTTAGATTCTCAAGATGAGCATCTATTTCTTCATGGTTCTATTTATATATAAATCTATGAAGAAATAAAGAGAGTAAAGAGGTGGACCTGGCAAATAACTGCCACCGGACATCTCTTACTAGTTTGTGGTCTTTGGATAATAATTTCCCTCTTAGTAAGGAGACAAACTCACTCTAGATTACCAGGAGTTGAGAAAGTGCTAAAGACTGAAGCACAGCTTCTGCCCTTCCACTGTACTTATTTATAGCCCAGCAACTCATTTACAGACACAGAGAACAATGGGCACATCATCTGGTCCATTCTTTCTGGAATGTCTTTGGAATTTAATTGGTTTAACTGTAAGCATTTGATACACCACCTGGGAACATTGGAAGGGTCTGAGTTGGGTGAAGAGAGGGGTAGAGGAAAGTTGGTGCCTTGCTAAATTTGTCTCAGGTTTGGTCCAGTGAGATCATTAAGCAGAATAACAAGGTTGGCAGTAACAAAGGTAATGCTACCAGGCATCCATGAGAGAATTCTTGTAAAGCAAAGTCTTGTGCTTGGCACTGTTGAAATATTGGGCTGGATAATTCTCTGTTGTGAGGAATTTGCCCTGCTCACTGCAGAATATTTAGTAACATCTCCAACCTCTACCCATTAGATGCCAGTAGTAATCACCCACCAAAATTGTCACAAAAATGTCTTTGAACATTGCCAATGGCCCCTGGATATGGAGAGAGGGTGGAAAGTGGGGAAGGATGCCACAAAATCACAACCAGTTAAAAATTACTGCTTTAAAATTTTTTGAAACTGTAGACCCTAGTCACTCATGAGGTAAATAAGCCTACATCAACCCAAGTTGCACCTCACCCCTCCGTAGTCATAGCAGGAAAATGCAGATCCATGCCTCTCCAATGATTCCAGTCCACATGTTGATGCCATCAAATGCCATGTGTACCAGGAGGAAGGAATGAAGGGAAAAGGTCCAAGAGACAATCAGGACTAGTTCAGGGTACCTGCCCATAAGTCAAGATAGTTAACTTACTGCTATTGCTTTTGACACCAAATAGAATCCAACACCACTGGAATATTCCAGTGGTCACTCATTTCTAGATTAAGATATGCTACATTTATTTTAACTTATTTTCTTTCTTTTATCAGATACATTGCAATAATAACAACTAATTTAAAAGCATTAAGAAAGAAATACATCCTAATCTCACTACCTAGTGGACCTACTCCTGGCATCCACAATTTCCCACACAAACAAGAATGGAAAGCCATGTTGACTCACCTGTTTTCCAAATGGGAGCGGGAGCCCTGGGTTGCAGATCTTCAATTCATCAAGAGAAGTCAGGAATCTTTTTTTTTTTTTCTGTTTTACATCTACTGAATTCTGAACGTTGGCCTATATTATAATTTTCTTTTTGACATTGTGTAAGCAAATCAGAACACATCTGGGATTGAGGACGAGCTGTTAGGACTCCAGTTTCTGCAATCTGTCATTTCAATGTATGCCCATCTAGTGTCATTCTTGTTACCTGCGAACATCTATGTACATTTGAATTTAGGATCACTGGACCATCCCACAAATGCTTTCCAGCTCAGAAATGCTGGTCTAGAGCCAAGGGAATTAACAAAGCTCCTTTTCTCATTGCCCAAATTGGATTTTCCAAAAATTTTCCACTCTTCATAATCAAATACCTCTACCCAGTCTACTCTCACTCTCAGAACACAATTTCAGGTTAGAATTTCACCTAACCTGAAAATAAGGGAAGATAGACATGGATTACCCCAATCTATCTCCTTTATTCATATGTATATGTATGAATATATTCCTGTTGTAACTATTACCCTGGAAAATAAACAGTTGCCTTCATAAAGATTCAGCCAAGAGTCATCCAAAATACAAGAATTGACCTAGCACATATATTTGCCACCAAGCATTTGAGTCAAGATCCTCTACATCTATCTTGTCCAATTTTTTGCCTCTCAGAACGTGCCTCTCTTCCCTTTACTGCCCTTAATCCAGTTTCATTAAAATACTTGACATCCTTCAAACACCCATATTTTTTGCCCATGAGATTTTCCTACCCTATGCTATACTTGTACCTGTTTGCTGCCTTATAAATACTTACTGACTGAAGTCCAAAAATGTTCATGCAGAGTCTTTTCCACCTTTAAGCGTTAATCATTCAGGCAGGGAAAAAAATATCAGGTTAGGTTTGTTTTTTTTTTTTTTTCAGATGAATTATTGGAAAACTTAC
>PVKS010014613.1:0-47994 GCA_004027875.1 Aplodontia rufa
GGATGGCTCCCTAGGATACTTGGAGGTATAGGGAGGGGGATGGGGAGGGGGGAGGGTGTTTGGAGAACTCATAGGAGACTGGAGAGTGGGAATATGGGGGAACCATCCCAGAAGCCGATGTCATTCCTCCACGAGATACCCATTTAACGCATGAGTTCTTCTGGGGGAAACTGCAACAGGTGAAACCCAAGGTGGTCATCCATGTTTTGGCATTACCCCTGGATAACAAAGTATATATACATTGATTACTGTTTGTTTGATAATGTTGCCCCCTCAATTGTATCTCTATATACTTCTAATAAAAAAATAATTAGAAGTGAAATGCATGCCTATTTTTTTCCTCCAATGTATCTTCCACATATAAAATATTATGAGGGATAGATAATGTTATTAACTTACCTAGGTCTGCAGAGAATGTTGACAGGATAAAGGAGGTGATGAAAACTAACTTGGAGAAGAATGCAGGGCTCGTGTAGATAGCTTTTCTTCCTATTTAAAGAGCTTGTGTTGGAATAGACATGCTGAAGTAACCAGTTTTGTCATGTTATCTTTCAGGATGTTACTTTACTTCAGTGTCTTCATCAGTCACGTACTTATTTATCCGCGTGCTTGCTCGTAGAATATTTCTGCCAAGGAGAATAAGCTATTCTGATTTATTAATATGGAAAATGACAGAAATCTATTTGTAAAAAACTCTGTACGCTCCTTTATTGATTCTTCCCAATGTACCTCATGGTAGCTATTTTTCAACTCATCACTTTTATATTAATGGTATGGGCATTTGATGGCTCTTACTTGAGCCTGAAATAGTGATACAAATTTGTAGTAACATGATTTTCTAATATAGTACAAAAAGCCAAGGCTAATAGAGGTCTTACAGTGTAGAGATTTTGGAATCAATAAAATGTGAAGCTTGTCTTTCCTGCTTCTTATCTATGCCATTCGAGGCATCTCACTTATTTAACATTTCCAAGGCTGTTTTATCATATTTTTAATACAATGGCATTATTTTAAATAATTCCTATTAGCTTATGTTGCTACCTTCCAAAATATGTTACTATGAAATTGAATTTGTTTAGAAAAATATGTGATTTTCATTATTGTTAGCATGAATCTCTGAATAACCTAAAACTAGTATACCATGAAAACAACTAAAAAAAATCTGGATAAAATATAGATTAAGGTTTTTTTTAATAAGTTTCTGCACTGCGTGGAAAATGAAAAAATTAGCTAGAATTTAAATCAGCATAAACCCCTGAAGATGGATAAGAATTGAAGATAGATCTTATCCTAAAGGCACCACAAATTCATATTTTAGTGGCTGAATGAAGGTGGTCTAGAAGTCAGGAAATAAAGATTAGGTATTTTTGGATTCCAATGAGGGCCTCAAAAAATCATTAAAGGTAAATAACCAAGACAATTTAATATAAAAACCACAAAATACACAAAGAAGCCAAAGATCATAAGAAACCTAGTGTTGCACAGCAAAGTCAGTGAAAACAAGAATCTGCAGAATCATATTACACAGTTTTGTAATGCTGGAATTTTCTCAAATGTATGTGTTTCAAGATATATGGATGGAAATGTGAGAAAAGGACAGGATTCGGTAAAAATAACAAGGTATATTCATAGAAAGAGGATAGACAGAATTAAAGAACCCAACATGGCATGAAGACACATCCAGAGGTTACAAGAACAGGAGTTCACCTGCATGTCCAAGGGAGCCCAGAAAAGCAGAGGTTACAAGAAACTGGAGAAGTCATCACTGCAGCTGTAGCAAAGGAGCCATCAATGTTGGAAAGAGCCTGTTCAGGGAGCAGCAGAATATAACCATCCACATTTAAATCTCCATCTAGCAAAGGCATCTTTTAAGAAGAGGTGTAGGACCGGATCCGGGCTCAAGCAGTTACACCACTTGCTGGCATGTGCACGGACCCGGTTTGCACCCCATCATCACATACACAATTGTCAGAGCATGGAAAGCCAGCTGAAAAACTAAATAAAGTTGATTTCCTCTCTCTCTTTCACTGTCACTCTCTAAAAAAATATAAAAGAAAAAAGAAAAAAGGGGTGTAAAATGTAGACATTTTCAAATGATGCTGAAATCCAGATGGTTTAAAAATTTCCTGACTCACTTTAAAGAAAAATTTTAAAGAATGATGTTCAAAACTAAGGAAAGTGATGATAAAGACACCATCAAGAATAGTAAGCAAATAGTAAATACATGAATATATCAAGATATAGAAATCATAACTTCTGAAGTACAATCCATAAAAATTAAAAGGAAAAATATTAATTCCAAAGAAGAGAAGAAAGGCAAACTAGAAAATCCATGCAAATAGCAAGCACAGAGATGATGCACAACAATCCAAGCTATTATCAGCAAATCAGAGGAAAATAAATTCTGCTTAAAACCAAATTTTAAAATATTCTGGATTTAAAATAAACAACAATTATTTCTTTCCAAGAGTCATATCTTAAATATGAGAAGCACAATAGCAATGCCAAAGTATGGAAAATTATATTCTAGGCAATTCTGGAGATACTGCACCTATAATATTGACAGATTTTTAAAGCAAATAGTAATAAAAGATTTAATCTTTGAGTACATTATATATTCTATAATAAAGTCTCAGAACATATAAAACGAAAAATGACAGAACTATAGGAAAATGGACAAATTCAATGTCATATTGGGGAAAGCATTCACATTTCTCTCTCTACTTAGTGGAAGCAAAATCAGCAATGTTAGGACTAGCATGCATTCTTTTCAGAGCATAGATGGATTTTTATAGTCAACAAATAATTCTGCACAAAAAAAAAAGAAGATGATGATGAAACTCATGTTAGAAGTTAATAAGGATTAGAGAAAATAGAAGAATTAGAGCCTGGTAAGGAAGACGCAGACAGTAGGTATAGAATGGGTTGTTAGGAGAGCTGCTGATACTGTCAGATCAATTGTGGTTGTCAGGAGAGGCATGAGTGGAAGAGAAATGCTTGAACAAAGACCCCCATCCTGGAAGCAGGGATTCCGGAAAGAGGCCATGGCCAGAGGAAAGGCATACATCCGGGTGGTGTGTCTGACCACGTTCAGCCACTAGAACATTCACATCACAGGAAAACAAATAGCAGGGGAGAGAAGGATATGAGGAGAGGTTGCAGGCAGCCACATACACACTGGGCCTCAAAGACCACCCTAAGGACCTTGGCTTCTTCCCTGAGTGAAATGGGGAATCCATGGAGTGTGGGGTGCAGCACAGTGACACAATGTGACTTAAGGTTTGAAAGGACCCTCTGGCTGCTGCATTGAAAATAGACATGAAGGTTGGGAATTGCATGACAGATAGGCTGTCCAAGGGTGCTGAGCATTCCTTTAGTAGTTAAAAGTATTTACATGCCCTCCAATTAAGCCAAAAGAAGGGCATCAAAAGGAAAGCAAAGCTATCTCCTGTGGCCGTGTTAGGGGAAGGAACTGGAATGAAATACCAGATGCAGATTTCAAAAATGCTGTGCACATATTCACCTGATGCTTCCTAGTGGCTCCACAAATTTTTAGGAAAGACAACAATATTTTTGATCTTCATGAAACTAGCACACGATTATTTAATGTCCTTCTGAGTAGTTCAGGCTGTTGGGATACTCACTCAGTTTCAAATAGGAACTGGAGTGAGTTTTTCACAGAAATAATCATCCTATATAATGAGTCATTTTAATTCTTCATTCCCTAGTAAAAAAATTCCACCTTCTCATCTAAGAGTTAAAAGTATTTCATGCTTTCAAAAGTCATAGCAGTTATAAGTATGATTGTGTTCATGACACTTTCTTTTTACTCTTCAATGAGTCACAGCTCTCAGAGTATTCGCTTGACCATTTCTTACAGTTCATTTATTTGTTTATTTTTAAAATGCTATATTTTGCTCTGAGCACTTAGCACCATATATAACCATTCTAGAGAATTTGTCAGATTGTTTTGCGAACACTGAAAATACTCTTGGTGCTTTCAGTGATCAAGAATCCTTACCTTGTGGGCCATGAGGCAGCCCAGGGATTGTTCCTCCATGGGATGCAGAAGGAGAGGAGGTTGAAGACAGAATTCCAGGGATACATTTGGTCTGCATCTCAGGACTATAAAAACTATGGCATCTTATACTCTCCCTTATGGTATATATTTGGATATTTATGCACATTTTGAAAAGATTGACATTTGTTCTTATTTGCCAACTTTGCCCATTTCCCTTTGAGAAAGGAATGCATGCTTTTCTTACAAAATCATTACATTCCTTCCACATATATTTTTTTCTGTGTGTGTAAATAGCTACTATGTACTATAGTAGTTCCTTTTCAGATACATAAGCCCCAGGTGAAGGAGAAGTTACATGGACATGAGCAGAGCCGTTCCTTCATTTAGGCAGTTGTGCTTAAGTGAGGAAACAGCAAGAATCAGAAAATCTGAGCTCAAGTCCAGCTGTGTTTGTGACCTTAATTTCTTCCTCCATAAAAAGTGAAATGTGCAGGGTTTTTATAAGAATAAATAATACATGCAAAGATGTTTTATAACCATAAACACATTAGCATTGCATGTAGGGCATACATATATTTATAGCACCATTCATTCATTCATTTGTTCAATCATTTAAAATGAGTTAGTAATTTTTTCAGTGTTCAATGGTCTATGCTAGGTCCTATGCAATAACAGAACTTGGGCAATAATGCCCACCTCTAGGGTAAGATGTGTTTAGCACCCACACAGGATAGAGACTTAGAGTGCAATTGGGATGCAATCAGAGAAGGCTTTTCAGAGGGGAGATAGGATTCATGTTCTGATGGCCACAGTCTTCTCATTTCATAAATATCAACCACTGAAAAGCATGACAAATAAATTTTCACACAGGTGTTCTTACCTTATAGTCAAAGTGTGAGGGGACAGGAGAGATGATGTAAAAAAAAAAAGAGTCAAACTTGACTTATAACTCTATTAAATTGTAATAATTTCTAGATGGCAGGTAATTGCATTATATTTTTATATTTCACCTGGTTCCAATAAATTTTTTCAAAGAAATGGCTATAACATTGTCATTAAACTTTCAAAATGGTGAAAGTCTTTTGAAATTTTATTATAACCTGTTAATAATCTTATAAACATACTTTATACTTTTATAAGAACATGTACACTTTTTTTAGAATCAATTTTATGTTGTGTAACTATAATGATTCAGCACTAAGACATTTTAAAGACTTCTCACTATTTTTTAAACGATGCTTTTTCCTCATTGCCAGCTCCATTCTTGTTCTTTGGAGTGAAATAAACACCTAAGTTTTTTGAATGTAGTAAGTTATACCTTATTTTGCCTTCTTCAGACTTTTGTCATCCTTCTGAAAGGTCATTCTTATTTATAGGCAAATGTTTCTATTAATCTATTAATTTATTCTATATCATTTTAAGGGATTTCTTTTCTGAATAACTCAGTTTAGTGAATTCAGTTGGTTGCTCTTTTGTGATTCACATTCCTGAATCTTGCAAGTAAACGAGTTTAAGGGACCTTCACTAAGGGAAGCTTGCTCTCCCCTCTACTTACCTGGTTTACTAATATGATACCTTCATAAAGATAGCAGATTTCTAGAATACTATTACTGTGTAATAAGTAAAAATATAGAAAATCTTTTCTTTAAAAAATAGGAGGGAGGGGCTGGAGTGGTGGCTCAGTGGTTATGGCACTTGCCTGTCTTGCTCAAGGATGTGGGTTCAAACCCCAGCACCATGTACAGAACAAAGTGTCAGAGCAATGAAAGTCACATGAAAAACTAAATAAAACTGATCCTTCCTCCCTCCCTCTATCTCTCTCCATTACCTCTCTTTTTAAAAATAAAAATAGGAGGGAATAAAATCAATTTAAGATAAGATCTTGTAACTAATGTACTTTCAGACTTTTTGAGGAGCTTCACTTTTTTACCATTGCCATGCATGGTTTTTGTCATTAATTTCATAGATTTTTTTCATGGAACAATTGTTTTAGAAAGGAAATTATATGCCGTTTAGATTCCTATTCTGAGTTGTTTACAAATGGTAGAAACTAGATTTTCAAGAAGTTCATATAATACCCATCTATTTTGAATTCTATTTCTTTGGGGGGAAAAGAACAGTGGAAAAATGTAATATGTGCTTATTGTTTCCCAAAGTGTATAAACTGGTAATGTAAAAACAAGTTTCTCCTCTCTGAAACTACTGCCCGTCCTTGTTCTGTTCGTAAATCATTAGTGCCTTACACATCGCTCTTTCTAAGCTGGTTAGCATGGTTCAAGTATGGTTTCTTTTTTGCAATAATCTTGCTGTTTAACTTCAGTTTGTCCTTACTAGGGATCAACTCAACATATTTGGCTGAGATAATTGGGTATTGATCATTTTTGCACTGTCATTTGCAGTTCAAATTGGACCCTTATGAATACTTGAGTCCTTTCTCAATGACTATTTCTACGTTTAATATGCATGCTTTCAGCACAGTTCTGGCCTAAGATTTGGATCACTGTGCTTCAGGCTCAACTTTCCTTAAAAAAAAAATTCAGCAGCTCATAGATGAAGCAAGACACTCTCTACTGCTTATTTAGCTTTTTCCTCCTTTTTCTTTAGTTTAAAACCAAATCTGGAACTCTGGGAAGGTAACTTGACTTTAGCGCTTTGTGAGCATGGATGGTCCCAGCATGCTGCCCTTTAATTTGTCTCTTCCTTTGGGTTGGACAGAACAAACAGACCACTCTTTGTTATTTCCAACAATCATCTAGCAATCATATGCTTCATTTTTTATATGTGTATTTAGGTACTATGTTCATTTTTAATGCCTATTTTTATTTATTCTGGGTTTTCATGAATTATTTAATTATTTCTGTTGAGTTTTCAGACATACACAAGCAAAAGTTTTATATATGTATATATATATATTTCACCTGTTATGTGCTTGGCAGGGGCTTCTACACATGCTGAGCTGTCTTATGCAGTGGTCAGGTGCTTTTTGAAATTGAAATAAATTGAGACTTAATTACATTGTGAAAAATCAAAAGTTCCCGGTTTTCGGTACCAAAAAAAAAAAAGTCAAATGTTCTGTTCCTTGGTCACACAAGCCACATTTCACCTGCCCAGTACCTGTATAGGGCAAGCACAGGTATTGAATATTTTCATCATCACAGAAAATTCTATTGCACATCTTATATAGTAGTTAATAGCTTTAGAGTCAGTCAGATCTAGATTTAAATCCTGATTTGTACTTACTCCCTATTACTTACCATCTCTGAGACATAGATTAACCACAGATAAAATAATGATGACATAGAAAGTTTATATATATATATATATACATGTGTGTATATATATATATATATATATATACGTATATGTATATATATACATATATATAAACTAACATGGAGCCTGACACACAATAGCTATTTTAGGATACTTTTACCTAACAGTTTTATTCTCTTACCCCCACTCCTTCATCATACACTGAATTAGTCACTTCTTATTTTCCTCTTCTATCCAGTAGAAATCCCTTCCAATCAGATTTTCATTCACTAGCCACAGCACCAACCAGTCCGTGATTCTGGATCAATCCAAACTTGTTTTCTGATCTGGCTGAGTCTGCTAATTATTTCACTATTGATTTTATCAGCCTTGTAAATGAGCAGATTCCAGGTTTCTCTGGTTGACCAACAGGCAACTGGTCAAGGCTTTGATTGTATCTCTTTCACTACTCTTCATTTTTTATATGCCTGTTCTATCTGCAGGCACCTCCCCAGGCCTTTACTCCACTCTCTATCAGTGGAGAACTTTTATTATCTCAGTGAATCCATTGAATTTGCTTCCCCTACACATCCCCTCCATTTATATTTTGAAGCATTTCCAAATGCCCATATCTGGACAAGAATACGACTAACTAGTTTAGGAGAACCTCATTAATTTAAAAAAATGTCGGTCAGGCCTTGACTTCAGCTGACTGAATTACAATCTTTACTACTGTGAATGGGCGATCTAGATTTGCTTAAAGCTTCTCAGGTAATTTTGAGACTTAAGCTAAATTGGAGAGATACCACCTAGAGGGTTGTGGATACTTTTTGCTCATAATCTCTGAATTTTATTTCATGTTGTTCAATATTAATCTGGTTTCCCTTATTTATTCTCAGTGGTTGAACATGTAGGCTGTACTTTTCAGAGCTCCCCAATGAAAGGCTAGAGCATCTGTTTTGCTTATGGTCATCGCACTTAATCTCTCCTTGCTAGAAATGTTAACACTGTCACACTGGGGGCTTGCCAAGTTTGAGAGCAGCCAGAACAGCTCCTTTGCAGTGTCGCATCTGAGATCCAAGATTTCATTCATGGTCATTTTGTTTGACCATTTAATGCAAACCATAGATCACATATGACATTGGTAGAAGAGGTCATTTGGCCAGGAGTGTAATCTCAAGAAGATGGAAGTATTATAGTTTTATAGGAGTTTGCACTTGAAAGTTGTTGTGGATTATTATTATTTTTTTTTTTTTTTGGTACTTGAAATTAAACGCAGGGGCCCTTTACTACTGAGCTACATACATTCTAGCTTTTTTTTTTTCAATATAATGAGACAGGGTCTTTCTAAATTGATGAGGTTGATGTTGAACTTGCAGTCCCACTGTATCAACCTCCTGGGTTGCTGGGATTGCAAATGTCTACCACCATGGCAGCTGTCAAACTTTCAACTTGATTCCTCCTCTATCCAGTAGGCACAACATTTAGCATTCCAAAGATCAAAAGGATATTCAATGTTTTGTAATTTTTCATCTATTAGTATGTAATATACATAATTGATAGTGAATTTCTTTACCCCACTTATCTTTTTGGTAGTTCTTGAAAGCTTAAAATGTCACTGATAGAAAGGAACATTTCAGTGGTAATAAAAAATAATCAAAATTCAAAATATAATCAGCAGATTAACATGCAAGCAAATATGTGTATATTTTTATAGTACTAATTTTTTATGCTACATCTTGTAGGTAAAGAAAGCACTTATATGTAATCTGTATTAAGTATAAATATGATTAAGAATTTTACTACAATGAAATATACATTACCCAGAATCTCAAGTATTCAGTCTCCTAGAGAAATTATAATATATAACCATGGATTTATGGAAATAATGGAATAAGAAATAGAAAATAAAAATCAGAAAATATAGGTTAAGTCTTAGTTGAGTTTCTTACATCCGCGGGTGGCAGTGAGTACGTGGCTGAGCTTTTCTGAGCCTTAATTTCTTCATTTTTAAAAATGTTCTTTCAAAATAGTATTCAAAGGATTAAATGAAATAAATGGTAAATGGTAGCATAAATATTTCCATTAATCTTAATACAGTGAGGAGTCTGTAAGTTTTGAAACATTTCCTGCATTTTCTGAGAATAGGATGTGTGACACTTTTGTTAATCTATGGAGATAGCAGCCCACTTTTGTCAATCTAAGTATTTTATTAGCAATCCCTTAAATCTTACAGATAAAAATGAAATATATTGTTTTAATTTCTTCTCTGAAACCTGGCAATTTATATACATGAATTTTTCATATTTCTGTACAATAACTAGAACATTTAGTCAGTTTTTTCTCAACAGTGCTAACTGCTCATTTTCATGATAAAATGAAGGCCAGTTTTGATATTTTTCCTAACATACTGGACATGTAAAATGTTACTAACATGATTTTATTTTTGATGATCGTGACTAGTCATAGCTCCATGAACACTTAACATTGTGACAGTCACATTGCAAAACATTTTACTTATGTTAACACATCTAATCCTCGAAACTATAAGACTTCTGGAGTTACATTCAATTTACTAATGAAAAAAACAAAGCAAAAAAGTATGCAAGTAAGTTTCCCTAACACCATCCTTTAAGAGGCAGAAGAAGAGTTTCGCGTGTGCAGTTGAATTCCAGAACTAGAATGTTCACATTTCTGGCATGTTGTATTGCCAACTAGCACAATCTCCAGTACATCCACATGTGAGAGTCCCCGAATGAAACCTCTGATCACTAATCCCTGGGGATTGACTTGGGGATTTTTAATGCTAACAGGAACCATGTAGGTGAAACTCTTCCAGGGTTTTGGGAAGTACTTTCTTACCTGATGTATTCTCAACCATAGCTACGTGGAAATGAAATCACTTTTGTTGACACATAGTTGCTGAAATAAAAAATAAAAAATAATAGCTTCTTCAAGAGAGTGGTTTACATATATAAGAGATAAGTTGTACCTCCCCATCAGCATATAATTATGGTGAACAAAATTGGTTTTTAAAAATTATACCATAATTTTATGTAGACATTTGCATGTGAAGGTTATGTTTGCTGTATTTTACTATCTGGAGCTTGGAAATACTAGTGAATAATTATAAGTTCACTTAAATTGTTATTAGATCATCATGGAAATTCATTCATTTGCTGAAACATATAATCAAAATTGTGCACTGAATTAATTCAAGAGTCAGAAACTAGAAAATTTGGTATAATTTAGTTTGCATAGCTAATACTCATGATGAAACCGCAGAGGAGATAGATAAATAGATGACAGATAGAGAAGCAAATTGTGTCATGAAGTCCCCACTTGGTTTCCTATCATTGTATTATCCTAATCTCAAGAGAAATAACTCTTTTTCTCACTTGAAATGAGCTTCAAGAGAAACCAATATTCAAGTTACCATTTATTACACGTTAAAAACAGTTTCTTATATGTTACACAGACACAGTCATGGGCATATTAGCATGCACACACACACACACACAGAAGCCATCTATATATGAATGGATTGATTTCGTAATTTATTTGGAAGAGTGTTTTTGAGCACCAATGACAGCTTCCCAAAAATGTCATGTGATGTTACTATTCTTGTTCAAAAGGCTAATATTTCACATAATTTTAAATGCTGATTTTATGAGTTCATCATTTCCTAATCCCAGTCTGAATATCAGAAACAAAATCCTCTGTACCACTAGGTACTAGGTAGGAGACTCTTTACCATCTTAGCTTAGGCATAATAACCATACTCTTTTCAATGGCATATATTCTATAAAACAGGATAGTTATCAAAACCAGTGATGTCCCTGATTTAGAATAATTATGTAGATATTAAGAAGCCATGTTTATATTTTCAAAATGCAAATAAATACCTTGGGATTTTTTCTGAATATTCAAATCCTGAGTGTTCAATAGTTTTTTTATGTTATATAAATTAATATATATAGATTAATGGTGCAAAAACCAAAAATTTTGTTGAAAACAGAAAATACTGACTAAAAAAGTGCATGTTCTTAAATATGCTCACCCCAGTTGATTTGGATGAATTTGTCTTTGATTCTAACCATCACCCCATAGTAAGAACTGAGAAGTACAGTTTACATTAAACATTTTTCATTTTCAAGAAGTCATAATTATTACAATTAAAAATCTCTTCAGACACAGTTATCAGCATGGAAAGAAAGCTATGATTCGACTCTTGAAAACTGGTATTTGACATGTCAGTGATATATATGCTCTTTCTAAAGGGTAACCTTACTTTTTATAAATATGTTAACTACAGTTAAGTACTTGCTTGTTAATAGATTATCATAGGTTGGGTTGGGCTGCTGTAATAAATCATGGCAGACTGTATGGCATAAATAATATACAGGTACTACTGGCAGTTTTGAGGCTGGGAAGGTCAAGAAAGATCAGAGTGTTTATAGATTCACTTCCTTGTGAAACCCCTCATGTTGGCTGGCACATGAACTCCTTCTTGCAGTGTCTTCATACAGTCAAGAGAGCATGTGTTCTGGTTTTTCTCCCTTCTCTTATGTGGACCTAATACCATCATGAGCAGCCTCCCCACATGTCCTCCTGTAAGTCTAATTACCTCCCAAACTCCCACCTCCAGATGCCATCTCATTGGGGTTTGCAGCTTCAATAAATGAATTTTGAGGTAGATGCAAAGGTTCAGTCCATAATAGTCTCTAACTGGAGAACATTCATGCATTTTGTTCACGTGATGGTTTTAACTATTTTTCATTTGAAATACCTTGGAAAAGTCAAGAAATCTCCAATTGACCATAGTCCCTTCCACTCCCTGCAGTCAGACTATTGGTCAGATACTTTTAATGGAGTGGACTGTCAAGATTTGTACCTACAAAATTTGTGACTATTTAGACCATTTAAATTTCCAGCGTTTATCTAGACTGTGCTTTTTAATAAACTTTGAATTTCCTCTTACAGGATGGAGAATCTAATAAGGGGAAGAAACCCCCCACAATATCAGAGAAGTCCTTGTAAAGAGGTTCGTGCAGCACTTCGGAAGAGGCCTGAAGAGGAGTGTAAGTATGTTTAATAGGATTAACTGTGTTCTAGATAGATCTTGGTGAGTAGTACAGTGAAATGAAAGGGCTTACCTTTAAATGTTTAGACAAATAAAAGAGATAGTCAATAAATATTTGCTGAATTGAGTTCATTTTTAAGAACAAATGTCCATGTCCTACCTGAATGCAAGTGCTGAGATCATTGTTTTTCTGAATGTTTCCTGTACTTTAAGATGCTCCACTAACATCTGGGTTTCATGCTCAGATGAGAATGGAAAAGTCCATGTAATCTACCAAATTTTCCTAGATACATATACCATGCATATTAATGATTTTTAGGAACCCAGAAGTAAAGAAACTCTGAAATGTGCTTAAATTCAACATTTTCTAGTTTCCATTTGACAACAGTTCTCTTTTAACACATTTTTTAAAAAACTGAAAACTCTTTGAAAACCACTGTATTGCTAAAGAATAAATATGCAAGGTTAATATGAATCCCTTTGTCAAATGGCAATATTTGATTTAATCAAATTTAGGAAAATGTTTTAAAAGAGGGTTATCATTGTATAAATGAAACTATAAAGTCAATTAAGTCCATCCTTAAATTATTAAATATTAGAATACATAATTGTCTGTAAAGATCTTTTAAAATACTTATTGTCTGTATCATATGGTAGATTGTTGGAGACTTTAGGCGTAATATTCACATTCTAAGTTTGTGAGATGACTCACAGCACTAACTTTCCTAATGGTATCTGCATATAATTATTTTCAGGGAATTAAATTTCGTTCTGCTATGATAAAAATTTATATGAACTTTGTCCTAATACAGGAGTTTGTGTTTTTTAAGGATAATGATAATGCAGTAGGTTCACTGAAGTATACAGTTTAATACACTTTTAAGATTATATTGGCATTTTAAATTAAAGCACACTGCTCTGGGCAAAGACCAAATACTTTAAAGCTGGGCATAATCTTGACAAGAGATTTTGTTTTGTTTTGTGTTAGTAAAAAGTCAATAGATAACTTATTGGGCTGACATCTACGTCATTCAATGTAGTGTTAATCTTCTTGTAATTGGTAGATATATATCTTTAACACTACAAACAATGTCCAATTAAAACTAAAATTTGAAAGTGAAAATAGAGTTCATGGCATTTGTAACATGAAGATTCTTGCACAAAAATATCACTTCCTTGTGTTGGGCTCATAGGAAAACTTTGGAGTATCTTCTTAGTCCCTGGTATAGTTGTACAGATTTTATTTAAAAACTTAGAAGGCATTTTTGTGGCTACCTCTGTGGGTGATTCTCATAGTGTTGCTGTTTACCATGAACATAATGATGTTTCAGGGATCAAATACTGAGTTATGCAAGCCAGTGTTTGGCCAAATGTGGGTTTTGATGAAAGTTAGCATGACATCTGTTTCTATAAATAAAATTTTATTGAAACATATCCATCACCTATTTACTTAGGCATTTGTAGAACTGTTTTCACACTACGTAGAAAGACGTGAGTGATTGTGACTTAGATCATTTGGTCCACAATCAAAGACAATTATAATTTTTTAGAGAAAGATTTTTGAACCATGGTCTGAAAAATGTTTTGAATTGTGGTGTACAGAACAGACATGGTCGCATCACCTGAGGACTCATTAGAAATGCATATTCTAGGACTGCAACCCATACTTACTGGATAAAAAAGCTCTCGAGAGCAGAGCTCAGTAATCTGTTTAAGAAGTCCTATGTGCTATGTGATGGGGCGGAGCAGTGGCTCAGCAGTTATGGCACTTGCCTGGTATCCCAAAGGATGCGAGTTTGAATGCCAGCACCACATACACGATGAAGTGTCACAACAGAAGCCACATGAAAAACTAAATAAAATTTATTTTTTCTCTCTCTCTCTCTCTTTCACTGAATCTCACTCTTAAAACAACAACAACAACAGCAAAGAAGTCTTATGTGAGATTGTGATGCAGGCTCAAATTTGAAAACCACTGTTCTAAGTCAAGTGGTGTTTATCTAATGTAAGGTACATACATTAAGTTACAACTATGTAACTAAAAAGGTAAGTAATCTAACTGTTGCTTATGGTATAAACCTCACCTGAGATGAAACATCCACACAATTTTATTATCTTCAGAGAGACCTTAATTATCCCTTGTTAGTGTAATGAGTAGTATTTCTTGTCCTCTTACACAGCAGTATTAATTCCTGAGGAAAAAAACCACCATCTTTAATCTTTTTTGTAGTAGAAATAGCAAATCATGGTACTTTTACAGACACGCAAAATGATTCATTCTATAATGTGACACCTAATGTAGCCAGGTGCAGGACCATGGATATCATTTTTAAAAATCTAAGACTCATTTGATTTATCTAAAAAATGAGAATAATAATAAAGAATACCTTACAGGATTTTTTGAGAATTAATGAAGATATTTATATTAAGTACTTGGCACAGAACCTGGAACATAATTAAGTCTCCTTCTGTCTCCTCTCCTTCTCTGTCTCTCTTTGCTTATTATTAATATCTTACATCAAACTAATCTTTAGATTTAGGATTATAAGACATGAATGATTTGGATAGTATGAATATAAAACCACAAAAAATCATCACCCTGTTTATTTAAAAAAAAAAAGTGTGACAAGGTACGGATTGTAAACAAATGCTATAAAGTCAGCCTCCTTGCAGCTGTGGTAGATTGTAATTTATATTTGTGGGTAATTTGTCTAACACATGATGTAATCTTTCCCTGTGATTCTACAGATTCAGTATAGGATCTAGCACAAGACTTCTAGTTAACTGCCATGAAAAACCACCACCTTTGAAAATCATAGAATGTCAAAAGAAATAGTGAAATTTTGTTCAGATTATAGGATCCTCCAGATGGAAGCAGAGGTTCTCTCATCTAGAGATGTTTCATGCAGGAAGACTTATCTAAATAGCATAGTTCACACTGTTTTCTTTTGTGACCTTTGTCATCTTACAATATTTTCAGTCTTAAGATGAACATTTTATTTCTTAAAATAAGCTATATCAATAGAAGATATAGTTCTTGGCTGATTGTTTAATGTTAATTTTATCTAGTTAAGGTGCATCTGGCAAAGCCAAGTAAACTTGTAGTAAAAATAAATTAATTTTTGTAAGAAAACAGACTTTTAGGCATGTTCAAGTTATTCCCTATATTAAAAAAAATTGTTCTCAAAATCACAACTCCATTCAGCTAAAGCTGTACATTATTTTTCTATTCCCTGGCAAATCTTCCCAAAGAGCCCTCTATACATGCTCCATTTACTTACTTCCCACTCACTGCTTCAAACGGGTCAATATGGCTCCTTCTCTGTCACTCTACTGAAATAGCTTTCATTCAGATCACCAATAATCTCTTTGTGTCACTATAATTGTTTTTTATTATTATGTAACAAAGTACAATCAGTTTAGTGGATTAAAAGAACACCATTTGTTATCTCTCAGTTTCTGTGGGTCTAGAGTCTAGGTGTAGAGTCTTTGCTTCAGGATCTCACCCATTTGGACACTCATCAGAAGTTCGGCTGGGGAAGAATCCATTTCTAAATGCACTCAAGCTGTGTGCAGATTTCCTTCTTTGTGATTGGATGGCTAACTGTTCTCTTGCTCTTTTTGCTGATTTCCAGCCTGAGGTCACCTGTGAGTTCTAGGCACCTGCAATTCCTTGTTGTGTGGACATTCTAAATATGACTCTTTCCCTTTCCCTCCCTCTCCCCCACACCCATCTGTGGGAGGAAGTCCTGACCTTTTTAGGTACTTTAACCTGATTAATCCAGAAACACTCATGATGACCTCAGTTTTGATTAATTGAAAACCAGCCAATTTGGGACCACAATTAACCATTGCCTTTGCCATATGCTATTGGTGGGGGGGAAAAAAGAAACCCCAGTTCCTCTCCACATGCAAGAAGAGGGGATTCTACAGGGCTAGAACAGCAGACGATGTAATGATGAGGATGAGGCCATACTGGCATTCTGCCCACCGTTTCCTAAATTCTTCGAGCAGGAATCAGTATTGTTGGTCCTTTCCTCCTGAAAACTGACATAGTATGAATGTTTGTACCTATTCAAACTTACAAATGTTGAAACCTATTTACCAACGTGAAGTTATTAGGAGCAGATCTCGGGGATGTAAGTAGAACATTAGAGCAGAGCATTCCTTAGTAGAATTGACATCCTTATAAAGGCAACCCCTAGAGTTTCCTTGCAACTTCTTTCTACTATCTATAGACACACCTAGAAGGTACCACCTATGAAACATAAAGTGGCCTCATGCAGATACCAATTCAGACAGAGCCTTGATCTTGAACTTCTCAGCTTTCAAAACGGTGGGAAGTAAATTTCTGTTGTTTATAAGTTACCCCTTTCATAGAATTTTGTTATAGCAACCTGAACAAACCTAGAAAAATATCCTCTAATGACTTGTCTACCATAATACAGTGTTGTGCTAGATTTCCTCTGATCTCGCTTGCTTGCTCAACCTTCTCTTTTCAATTGGTACATATTAGAATTTCTGAAGGCAGTTTGAAGTCTTCCTTCCAAACACACTGCCTCCATAGACAATTCATAACACAAAGTCAGTTATTCCTGTAGTCAGGTGACTCACAGATTGAGCTCTCTATCCCAGACCACTCTTCATTCATCCAGATGGGTACTTAACACATCCTCCAGATGAGTGCTTTCCACATCCTTCTGGGTGTTCCAAAAGTGCCCCAAATTCAACACATCCAAAAACAAATCCATGATTATTTTCCTTAAAACCTTAACTTACTTCTTCCAGGATTTTTTGTATAAATGTCAGGTGCTAGGTTCAGATACGAATAATCTAGGTTCAAAATACACTAATCTAGGAGTCACCTTTCATGCTCATCTTCCCATTTTTCCTCTCCACTCTAATTTCAGGGCCTCTCAATTTCACAAATAATCTGTGCAAAGATTCTAAGGTTCTACCAAGTACTTGCATAAGTAATGCACCTGCATGCAGTTTTGGTAGCTTTTCATCTTAAAATGACCCTACGGCTTCATATTTCTCACTCAAAAAGACAGAAGCCCTCCTGCAGTTCATAAGACCTTGCAGAGTATACCCGCCCTTAGCTTCATCTTACACACTATTCACTCTCTTCCTACACCAGTCACATTGGCTAGAGTCTTTTAATCTTTCAACATAATCATTTATAGAACAGATTTTCAAAAACTATACAGAATCAGAGGACAACAACAAATGATTATCCAAATAAGAGTATATCTTAGGAAAAAATAAATGTAGAAATTTCAAATTCTATGGATAATTTAAAAATTTCAGTAATCACAAGAAGATAAGTAATCTGTGAAGTAGTTTCAAAATAAGCAATATGGAAAAAAAGCAACCTTTGTAAAGTAAAAGGAAGAAATAAAATGAACATCAACAAGGAAGGAAATTGTTTATATTTTGATACTAGGGATTGAACCCAGGAAAACTTAACCATTGAGCCAGATTACCAGCCCTTTGTATTTTTTATTTTGAGACAGGGTCTCATTAAGTTGCTCAGGGCCTTGATAATTGCTGAGGCTGGCTTTGAAGTTGCATTCATCCTGCCTCAGCCTCCTGAGCAGATGGGATTATAGGTATGTGCCATCTCGCCTAGCTGTATTTTTGGAAATTGAATCATGAAAACCAGAATTAAAATTTTCACAGGAGTTAAAAAAGAAGAATTAACATTGTGAAAATATCAAGAATTTAAAAAGAAAATTCTGGAAATTGTCCACGAACACAAAGGAACGATTAACATCAATAATGAAGGGAAACAATGATATGTGGAGAAATACAGAATGGAAATCCAACCTAAGAATTTGAAATTTTTCTAAGAAAGAATAACAACTCAAAAAATATGAAAGACAGGGAGGGGAGGGATAAGGGTGGATAATTGGGGGGGTGTTCTGGGGGTAAATGTAATCTTCAGAATCTATATATATATATATATATTATATTATTTCATTAGAAGATTATGTGATTGTTCAACAAATAAATTTCTGAATAAAAAAACTATGAAAGACTTCATTAAATATACTTTTCTAAGTTATTAAAACATCTGCCTGCATATTAAAATGTCTTAATTATGTGCCATACTATATTAGTTCAATGGGATCCACACCCAGGTATATCCAAACATTTGTGAATTATCCTGCCAACTCTTTGGGAAGCAAAGGCTCTGTCATATTCACCTTAATGAAGGAATTAATTATCTTCAAATATGAAAATATTCCACAAAAATATGCTAGAAAAAGAAAGAAGGAGAGAGAGAAAGGGAAAGGAGAGGGTAGAAATGGAGAAAGGGAAAGGCAAACTTCAGACTCTGGAACAGATGGCAGAAACTCACCTTTCCCTGCTGCTCTCATCTAAATTCAACTAAATACCCTGGACATTATTCAACACATCATGGTAAAAAGGACTTTGAAAGTTTGAAAGAAGCAGGCAGACTGGCCCAGACTTCTGGACTTGAGGAAAGAGCATGGTGGTATTTGTTTGTTTTCTCTTTTTTGTCTTTTGTATATCCCTGGACTGGGAACCAGAGAGACCGGCAACCTGGCATTGTCAATAGGCATAAAGAATTTCTGAAAAGCAAGACAAGTCTGCTCTCTAAGTCCGAAGGCACCGATCAGGAGAACAGACCCCCTAAAGGACAGCCCCAACCTCCTTTCTATAATCGTGGTTGACAGGCAGTTGGATTCACCAGCAGCAGCAGGGCAGCAGGATCCCAGGACATGCCAGTATTATTTTCCCTGGGCAGCAGACCTAACTGGTGCAGCTGGTGGTGGCAGGCAAGCATCGCCCTCCTTACTGCCCTGCCCACCACCCAATGGCAGAAGACCAGTCCCAGGAGGTTCTGTGCCTTCCCTGGAAGTTTCTCACCCACATCCAGGAGCCCAGGAAAACACTTTCTACCCTGGCTAATGACACCAGCAGGACTTGAGGAGAAGCCACCATAAAGGCCAGAATGAAAACCAGAATGGGATTGACAGTGTAAGTGATCACAAAACTGTCATTAGAACTAAAGCCCCCAGAGTAGGCCAGGACCAATGAGCTAAACCGCAGCAGAATAAATAGCATTTACTTCATCTAAAAATCATGGAAAATATAGACTAAATAAACATGAACAGAGCCTCAAGAACTTGTGGAAAAATAGCAAAATGCCTATTATTTATATCATCAGAACTACAAAAGGAGAAGAGAAAGAATATGAGAGTGAAAAAAGCACTATAAAAATGGTTACATATTTTTTCCAAATGGGCCAAAGACATTTCATGATTAAACTTCTGTAAACTAAGGACAAAGAGGAATCATACAAAAGTAGCACATTACCTGTAAAGGATAACTAATTTAAATGACAATGGATTTTCAAATCTGAAACACAGAAGTTAGAAAAAATTGAAACATTTTCTTAAGCATTATAAAAAGCATCAACTCTTAATCCTATATCTAACTATACCATCCTACAACAATAAAAGAGAAATAAAGTTAGTCTCAGAAGAAGAAAAATAGAATTTGTTGTTAGCAAACTTTCCTCAAAAGAATGGCTAAATAAAAACTGTACAGATACACATACCCACGTGCGCACACACACACACACTGAGGAAGACACATACCTTCAGTAAGGAAAGAAGAATGATAAAATGGATAAAAATAGAAGTAAGCGCAATAGACTGCACCTCATTTTTCATGGTTAGATCAAAAAGAGTAACAATCTGATGTGGTAGACTCTCAACATGGAGGAAATCGTTAAGACAATCATGATGAAAAACTAAGAAGGGAAAAGGATATAACTGGAAGTAAAGTTTCTCTACTTCACATGAAGTGGTATATCACTGATACTGTATATTACAATAAGTCATGTATGAATATTATAATCACTAGAGCAATCACTAAGAAAAACCATGCAAAATTATACATCAAAAACATTATAACCAAATCGAAATTGAACTAAAAAATTCAAGTAACCTAAAGGAAGACAAGAAAAAAGACACAGAGGAATGAAAAACTGAGGGAATAAAATAAATAATAAATGGCAGACTTAAGTCCTAATATATCAATAATTATATTAAATACAAATGGTTAAATATCAGTTAAAAGCTAGTCAGATTGGCTGAAGAAAAAACAAGATGACACTATAAGCTGATTATAAAAGATGCCCTTTTTTATTATGAAATTTATTTGTTGAAAAATCAAACAAGCTTCTAACAAAATAATATATATAAATTCTGAAAATTAGATTTACCCCCAAGTACCCCCCCAATTACCCACCCTTATCCCTACCCCCCCTTCTCCATACATCTCTACGAATGCCTTAGGTTGTATGTCATTACACCTTATCTGTATTTAAAACATGATAATAGACTTCCTTTCTCAATGGCCAGGGTCTAGCTCCAGCCTCCACAGATGAGTGAAGAAATTCGACCCTTGGTTTCCTGGGTTATGCTGATTTCACTCAGCATAATTTCATCCATAGCCATACATTTACCTTCAAAGGCTGCAATATCGTTGTCTCTAATTGCTGAGTAGAACTCCATGGTATATATGTACAACAGTTTTTGGATCCATTCATCCAGTGAGGGACATCTGTGTTGGTTCCATAATTTAGCAATTGTAAATTAAGCTGCTATGAACATCAATTTCACTATGTCACTGTAATGTGCTGATTCTAAATCCCCTGGAAAAATACCCAAGAGAGGAATAGCAGGATCATATGGTGGGCTCAGCCCTAGTTTTTTGAGGATTCTCCACACTGCTTTCCAAAGGGACTGTACCATTCTGCAGCTCCACCAACAGTGTGCTAGTGTGCCTATCTCTCCACAACCCCATTTGATGCAAAGACAGAAAAGTTAAGTATAAGAGGGCAGGAAAAATATATTGTGCTGACACTATTTTAATGAAAGGTGGAATAAATATATTGATATCCAGGGGGAAAGTAAGTTATTAATATCAGGGGAAAATAAGTTTAAGGCAAAAAAATTTACAAGAAATAAAGAAGATAATTTCAAAACGATAAAGGAAACAGCTCATCATGAGAATGTAACAATACTAAAATCATATACCCTGAATTTTTATTTACAAATTTGTACTTGATTACAGATTTTCTTTCATTAGTTTTGCTACTGAGTTTCTTTATTAATTTAATTTGTTGCTCAGTCCAATTTAGTTTTCCATAGCTAAGAAATTCTTAGTGGCATAGTTGTAGTTGTAGCCTGATTAGAAAAAAACTATTTTCATATGGAGAAATATTTATGAAAGTTTCACTTTCTCTCAGAATTAACTGGAGTCACTATTATGGAAATGAAAAATACACAAAATCTTCTGTTAAATTTACTAACAAAAATTTATTGAAGTTTTTATTTCTCATAAAACAAATTTCTAATAACATAATTCTATCCTTATACCAGGTTATTATACTTTTCCTTAACATACTCTATTTAATATTATCAAAAGATAACAAAAAAACTATTTTGTTTTCAGGTAATTAAATGTTACCCTTTCAACTGTCAAAATTCCCTAATATTAATCAGTTTGGTAAAAGACATTATGATTACCACTTCCAAATAAGAAGGCATTGAACATCATTTATCCTGTTCCGATGGCTAGAAGATGGTTTTCAAACTCTCAATATTTTATAGAATGGTCTATATGTTTTCCTCTCTGTCTAGTTGCCTCCTGCCATTTTTGTGACAATTTTGGCTTTTTAACTACTCCTTCTTTTGACAATCTGTTTTCCATTTTAGTTTGCTCCTTCAGAGAGCTGAGAAACTGGATAAACCATCCTTGTTGAGAATTATATGTTAAGTATATGTCAATCAGGGATTGAAAATCAATCAAGTCTCAGGCACCTTATGTCAACCAGAATAAAAGCAGGGGGAAGCATTAGCACAACATAAGTAGGGGCTTCATTAGTTGAACCGATTCTGGAGCTCTCCTCCCTCTTCTGGTTGACTTCATCTCAGGTCTGTACTGAAGGCCAGATTTCTGTGTTACCAGGACCTTATTTGTAGACTGTCCCAGTGTCTCACTTATGATATTCATGACTTTGCGCTACTGTGGTCAGAGGACTAGGCCATCGTAGGTGGGGAGAGACCATGTATCTGCTGAGAAAATCCAAATGTTCTCATAACTGGAAGTTCAGAAATAAGGTTGCCTTAGGAATCCACTCTTCTGTGTGTGTCAGCATTACCCTTGGGTAGATAACATGGTACTCTGCAGTACTTCAGACATGAGCATGATAATGCACAGAGGGAGACATTCTGACTCTTTACACACTTCTCTTTACGCTAAAAAAAAATCTCTCAAGATGTCTCTGGAAAATATTCTCATCCTCATAATTTTATTGGCTTAAATGGTTACATGCACATTGCTGCACCAATGCTTACACCAGTAGAATGTTGTGGATTCATCGGCTTACACCTGTTGTACTGGGCAATCTTCAGGAGATGGTCTCATATTAAAAGTAATCTCAGACGACATATTTTCCATTTGACCTAGCATAAATAATGGAGCAGGTATGTTCAACTGACACTATACCCCATACTATTGCTTGTACTATTATATTTATCTGTGCACACTCAGCTATCTCAAACATCTTAAGGTTGTGAATGAGAATAAGGGAAGAGAAGATGGTACTTGGGGGATCAAGAATCTGGGCAGTGATATTAAAGTGACTTACTTCTAGGTACCAATATATCATTCTGTGCCCTCTTTTCCTCTTTGAGTCCTGCATTTTGAGCAGTTTACATTGTCATTATCTTCTGTTTCCCCCCTTAATTTCCTTAATTCATTCTCTTTCCCTTTTGGAATCTGACCCACTTCCCCCACATCTCTCTTCCTTGCCAGGACAAGTTCTTCCTTCTTTCAGTCTTAAATGATTACTAGTTGCCTTTTTATATATAATGCTAAAGAAGCTCAAAAGGGTTAAGTGGTTTATTCACTGTCACATAGTTAGCGTCAAAACTGAATTTGACTCTAAAAGTGGCTTTCTTCCTACCACTTCATGCTGTCTGCCTACACTATTCAGTGTCCTCATTTTACCTCTTCAGAATTTGTCTTCTCCTTAACTCTTATTTTTTAAAAAAGTATAAAATATAATACATACAAAGAAACACATGTAACATGTATTTGGAGATAAAATTATAAATTTGTATTCAGGTGCTACTATATCAGAGAAATGGTATTGAACATTTCTATTCAGCTTTGCTTATCTCTTTTGTTAGGTGCATTTTTTTTTTTCCCGAGGAGACTAGTTTCTGTACTACTTACAGCTTAGGTTCTTCTTCTTTTTTTCTTTTTTTTTTTTTTTTTTTTTTCAGGGCTGAGGACCAAACTCTGGGCCTTGTGCATGCTAGATTAGCTTCTTCTTTAAGATGGCAAATTCTTAAGTTCTACAGCATAGTCAAAAGAATACAATGTGTGATTTTAGAATAAGGGAAATTATAAGAAAGAAGTGGTCAAAGGTTTCTCATTTTCTCTGATGGTAAACTACAGAATCTTATTAAATATTATGGCTCCTATTAATATTTTAGATTTTGGTTATACAGTTTCATACCAACCAATTAAAAATGGAAGTTGTATTCATTTGAATTTTTATCTGTACACTGACAATTAATACATTTAATTGACTACTTAATCATAAGGTGAAAATAAGATTAAAGGGAGATTTGATCAAACTAGATTTACAGTCTGAATACTCTTGAAACTTAAGAAAATTGAATGCAAGGTAAAGTAACATTACTACCAAGTTGAGGTATTTTAGATATGTTTCAATGGTTTTACCATTCAAGGTAGTAATAAAAATTGAAGCAAATAACTTACCAAAAGTATGTCTTAAGATCTTAGCTCTGATCCAACTTCCTTAGTTATTTTTGCAGCCAAACTCCTCCTAACATTGCTTCATAAGGTGCAATCAGCATTTATTCTCCTATCACTTCTGGCCTACCTAATCATTCATTTGTGGTGGGACTTGAGCTCTGGATAGACTTTTAAAATGCAAATATCTCTGGGGAGTGACTCTAGGCAGGTCATAAAACTCTTCAACATGAACATATTTTCAGCTTAGTGGCCTCAATAGCCAGAAGGAATATAAGAGCAAGACATCTTTGGGTACCTGGAAAAAGCAGGGAAAAGCCAGAAGACTGAGAGGTTTGAAAAGGAAATTTCATTGAATACACATTTTTACCAATGGTAGATTTCGTTATCCAATGAAAACTTTTTCAAATAAAATTTCAGTCCTTTCCATATACTTCTTCTCATTTCAGTCCTGCCTTGTTCTTCTTTTTCCCACATTTATGAAAGCATCTTGATGCTCTCTTTTTCTCCTATCTGTTCCTGAATCACTTTGGACAGAACAGGTTGATAATGTAGTACTTGCTGCAGTGTAGTTTATCCTGCTGTTAGCATGTCTGCTTCCTCCCTGTCAAGTTTTAAATTGTCTAACGGAAGGCAAATATTTTATTCATGTATCACTAGTGTTAAGCACAGTATTTACTAAACAGTCATTACTCTTATAAATGTTTACCAAAAATGGAAATGAATTCTTAAAGATAAGGCTTAATTCATGGCACTGTAATGGCAGTTAAAAGGATAGTTGCAATTTAAAGGCATACAAAATATAATTTCCACAGTTCCGATTAATTTTGGAACTATTTGAGATATTGACAAGATGTCAGATGGTTTGGGTTCAACTATCATTTTATTTTTTTGTAAAGTCTAGACTGAAGGACATAGTTTAGATATTTATTAAAAAGGAGTTCTTCATAATATACTCCAGAAATGATTATTCTTATTTACTCAACATAGCAGTGCAGAAAACCCATAGGTCTCCTCTTGTGAGGAATTCCCCTTCCAAAATTATGTAGTGTGTCTTTTCTGAAGCAGTTCAGTCCCAAAGAAAGATTGAGAAAGAGGCTGGAATGTATAAGCCTGATACTTTTTCAAAAGTTATATATCAAGAAAATCATTCCACTTCCTAAAAAGAGGTAGAAATGAGATTAAGAAGTCTATATCAGGGGGTGGAGTGGTGGCTCAGCGGTTATGGTGCTTGCCTGGCATGCACAGGTATATGGGTTCAAACACCAGCACCCATGTACACAATTAAGTGTCAGAGCAACGAAAGCCATGTGAAAAAAATCAATAAAAATTGATTCTGTCTGTCTGTCTCTCTCTCTCTCTCTCTCACTGTCCTTCTCTCTTTAAAAAAAAAAAGTCTCATATCAGAAGTGCGTTAGTCAACTTTCTATTATTGTAAAAAATCCATAAGTTAAATAAAATTGTAAAGAGAAAAAAGTTGTTCGGACTCACAAGTTTGGATGTTTCAATCCATGACCAGTTGACTCCATTTCTTTGGGCCCATGGAGAGGAAGTTATCGTGGTAGAAGTGTATGGAAAATCAATACTGTTCACTTCATGGCTGAGAAGTGAATAAGAGAAAGAGGAAGAGACTGAAGTCCCACAATCCTTTTTGAAGGCCTGCCTCCAGTGACCTAAAATCTCCCAATAGGCATCATCTCTTCAAGGGCCTACCTCCTCCCAGTGGTACCATTTTGGGAACACCTCTTTAATACAAGAACTTTTGAGGGACACTTAAGATCTAAAGTATAGCAAGTGTTGGAGAAATCCATCCAAAAAAATAGATGAGTGCATAAAAAGTATTCTAATTCCAGTGTTCCCTAGAAGTTTCATCCCCTAAGCCATTGAGCTTAAACATTAATCCTTTACATTAAGCCCTTAGACAATTAGCTCTTACACAACAATTATTATCGTGGGAAAGTAGGCACTAACAACTGCATTTGTTAGTGAAGACCATCCCCAGATATCAATTCTTACTCTTTGGTACGTCCTTTTGGGATCACTGGGGGCAGAAAGGATCAATGGTATAGATTTAACTTTAAGAGCACTCCGAATCAAAGTCTTGACACTTCATTTCATGTTCTATTGTTGTCTCAAATTATGTCCTACATGGTTATTGGGTTTTCTGCAATATAATCAAATTATATTCATTTATTCAACAAATACTGGTTGAATACCTGCTGTGTGCCTCTTCCTGTTCTGGGTGCTTATGATACATGGTGTGATGATTAATTTTATGTATCAACTTGACTGGACTACAGGATGCTCAAATATCCAGTTAAACATTTCTCTGTGTCCATGATGGTGTTTCCAGAAGATATTAGCACTTGAGTCGGTAGAGTGAGCAAAGCAGATGATGGTCCTTCCCAATGTGGGTGGACACCATCCAATCCAGGAGGGCCTGCACAGAACAAAAATGTCTGTTCAGAAGCCTCCAGAGGAAAGTTGAATTCACTCTCCACCAGATTGCTTGAGCTAAGATGTCAGTCTTCTCCTGCCCTTGGTGCTGTGGATTCTCAGACCTGCACATGTGCACTGCAATCCACACCATAGACTCTGACTCTCACACCTTTAAACCACACCGCTGTGTTTCCTGGATCCCCAGCTTACAGATAGCCAATCTCAGAACTTCTCAGCCTCCATAATGGTGTGAACCAACTCTTTAAAATAAATCTCAGTCTCCCTCACCCTCTCTCTCTCTCCACCCCACCACCGTATGTATGTATAAATGTATGTGTGTGTGTGTAGTGTAGTTTATATAAATATATAAATATAGTTGTGCTTCTCTAGTGAATGCTGATTGATATACAAAATAAGCATCTTCCACAGGTTAATTCTTGCTCAATGCATTTATGATATTTGGAAGAATAATCATAGAAAATACTGTTTCCTCTTTCAGAGAAGCTATTAAAATACTTTTCTTTTCACAAAGTTAAGAAACTTGAAACTACTGAACACCCAAGTTATTAGAATTTGTTTGAAGGATGATCTTTCCTGTACAGTATTTTCAAACCTTTAAAATGTGTTTTCCCCTTTGAGCATCAAGGATATACTGAATGTGAATGTGAATTAGTCTACAGAGTCTGGTGAGTAGGTATGTGGGCCTGGGGCCCTGCTGGCTGCTGGTCTTGTTGTGGAACTGCTTAGGCTTCTACAACATCTGGCACTCTTGCCTGTTTCATCTGGAGAATTAACCTCAGCATGTCCCTGACCTAAAACAGCTGTCCTTACTTCAGAGTGTGTCCCTAGAGGCATGATGAGGATAAGTGTCTGCTCTTTCAAGAAACTTGTTTCCTCAAGTAGTTGAATTCTTCCTGCTACATGTTTTTCACAGAAGTGAAATAAGCAAATAACACTTCATCTCACCTTATTGGTTTGCTGCTTTTAGAATGGTGTTACCATTTAAAATACAAGAAACTTGGTTAAAGTTTCAGATAAGACACAGAAAAAATTTAATATAATTTGCCCCATGCAATATTTAGAGTACATTCATGCTTAAAAAAAATGTATTACTTATCAAACCTCAAATTTGACTGCATATTCCAACTAGTCAGGGTTCTTAAGGAAAAAAGAACCAATAGAATATGTGCATGTGTGTGTGTGTGTGTGTGTGTGTGTAGAGAGAGAGAGATTTGAGGAATTTGGCTTGCACACGGGGCATGTTGGCAGACTGAAGACCCAGGGAGGAACCAGCATTGCAGTTCAAGTTCATAAGCTGTCTGCTACCAGAATTCCTTCTGCCTAAGGAGAGCTCAGTCTTTTTCTGTTAATTCCTTCAGCTTACTAAACACACCCACGTTATGGAGGACAATCTGTCTTGCTCAAAGTCCACCAATATAAAAGTTAGTCCCATCCAAAATCACCTAACAGAGACCTCCAAAATAGAAATTGACAAAGCATCTAGGCACCGTGACCCAGCCAGCTTGCCGCATAAAATTAATCAGCACAGGTGACCTTTTTATTTCCTAAATGTGGCTGCACTATTTCAGGAACTCTTATCTGAATGTAGTTTAAATTGTTCCCATGGTTGATCTTTTTCTTTCTTTAACAATGTTAAACTAGTACTATTCACTAGTACTTGGTTTTTAGTTGCTCACTTAATTTTTTTTAGCATTAATTCCCTAAATTTTGTCTGATGAAGTTACCCAAATGACAGACACAAAATCAATCTTCTGAGTCTTCCCAAAGCCTCCCCTGGTAGGACAAATCAAATCCATCCATCTCCAAGGGTTGGATAATTCCATCCAGAATGATGTTTCCCATGAAGTCAGTATCAAGCCCAAGCCTGGCCTTGAGCTTTATTGCTCTGCCTGCCTTCTCATAGATGCCTCCCTTGCTGTGCCTTGTCTTGCTGGATCTTCCCTAATTCCACAAATTTCTAGAATGTTCTCATAGGGTAAGGAAATAACTGTACCCACAAGGATAAATTTATTACGTTGAATTCACCTAAGAATGCTTTCAATACTTCTTCCTTCTTCCTTCATCCAAATTTTCAGGGCACTTAGTCCACATCCTTGTTCTTCAACCTCTGGCTCTCCAGTTGCTGTCACTCTGGGATTTTGGTTTGTATCTCTAAATGGCCACATTCTCATTAGTTTTCCCCATCCTGATTCTTTTTCGGTGTTCATTCCAACATTCTGGACCACTCTGAAATTATGTCTTCTAGCCTGTGTTAGGTTTCTTTAGTCTCCACATTGTCTGCTTTTCTATGTTCCTTTTTAAAACTGGTTGGACCTGCATCTATCCATTTCTGTGTATGTTTTTTTCTAATTTTCAAGACCCCTTTATTATTTTATGGCTGTCTACTCTAAGCCATGAAATCTTGGTATTTCTACTAAAGTAATCTCTCTTTCCCTCCAAAGAAAACAGACAGATATTTTCTTATAATTTTTTTCTGCTTCTTCTGTTCCAAGAATAAAACCAAAGCATGCTTCATTTCACACCACCAAGTTTCTTCTCGATATCCTACATGAGCTCAATTCTTAAAGACCAAGTACTCCAAATACAGACTTTAGTGTTCCTCTCCCTAAGCCTTAGGCATGCAACTATTTTAATAACTTGTTTTCCTTTTTCAATTCATTTTAGTAGAGGGCAGATTCTTTTCATAGTCTGAGTTCACTATTACTTTTTGTTTGTTTATTAATCAAAGTCACCATTCTGTAGGAGAGTCCATGGTGAGAGTTCTCTGAATTATAGAGCCATGGATAGTGTTCTTGCAGGATTATAGAGTTGAAAGCTCAACACTGACCAGTATCTGCTCAGACCAGCAGGGACAGCACACTGAGGATAAAGCAGTCCTTTTGCATAAAAATAACCAGTTGCTGTAGAATAAAACTGCTATGAAATACAATGAACTTTCAAGGCATAATCCAGCATAGCCTACTTCTAAAGTTAAAAGCCCACAGGTCCTGATCCCATCAAAAGCTTTCCAGGTGTCCTTTTGAGTCACCAAAATCTACTTTGTGCTACTTATGTTTATTTTTTAAAAAATAATAATCACTGGAGGATGTGGCTTAAATGCATGGCTACAATGATTTTCCTAAAAATTAGCACATGTAGCCTCAGCCCTTTGGATCTATTGCTATAAAATTGAGGCCTTGGAGGACATAACCATATGTCCCCAGGTAGGTTTCCCAAGGAAGGGAAGGGTCTGAGCTTTGCACTATGCTCACTTCTTCAGTATTTGCCAATCAAATACTCCTTCCATATATGTGGAAAAGAGAATGGAGCAAAACTTCAGAAAGTTTCTGCTAAATGCCTCCTCCAGAAACCTGAGAAAGGAGTAGCAAGTCTATCACCTCCAACAACATTTCCCAGGAAATTATAACTACCCACAAGCTGTTGCAGAAGTTCTTGTGAGCTCAGTCTTACATGAAGTGCCTGCACATCAATACATAGGAGACCTGTTTCAGGATAAAAGGCCAACCCACAGATAAAATTCACATATACTTGATGTACTATAACTCTGTGAAGATTGTCCTATTCTACTTTAATTTAGTTTTTCAACCCCCAGTACATTTTTATGGTAACATCAATCTTCCAACACCTGATAAAAAATGATACCCTGCTGAGGAAGACAAGGCTTTTCCACTTTGAACAATCTTATTCAATATTGTCCTCGAAACATTAGCCAGAGCAATCAGGCAAGAAAAGAAAAATAAAAGGGATACAAATAGGAAAAGAAAAAGTCAAAATATCTCTGCTGACAACATGATCCTATATCTAGAAGATCCAAAGAACTCCACCAGAAGACTTCTAGAATTTATTCACGAATATAGTAAAGAAATACAAATGGCCAATGAACTAATACATGAAAAAAATGTTCAACATCTCTTGAAATAAGAGAAAAGCAAATCAAAACTACATTAATATTTCATCTCACTTCAGTTAGAATGGCAAAGATCAAGATCATGGACAATAAATTAATAATAAATGCTGGTGAGGTTATAGGTAGAAAGGAATACTTTTACATTGTTGGTGGGATTGCAGACTATTTCAACCACTCTGAAAGTAGTATGGAGAGACTCCTCAAAAAATTAGGAATGGAACCACCATCCAACCCACCTATCTCACTTCTGGGGCTCTTCCCAAGGACCTAAAAAAGGCATTCTACAGCAACATACCTACATCAATGTTTATAGAAGCACAATTCACAATTGATAAATTATGGAATCAACTCAGATGTCACTAGAAGAATGGAGCAAGAAATTATATTATATATGTACAATGGAATTCTACTTAGCTATTAGAAAGGATGAAATTATGGCATTTGTTGGCAGATGGATGGAAATGGAGAATATCATGCTAAGAGAAATAAGCCAAACTCACAGTCTCAAAAGTCATGTTTTCTCTCTTTTGTGGAAGCTGCAGTTAAATAAAAGAAAGGAGGAGAGAAGGTTAAGACTACATAAAGAATTTATTTAAATACAAATTAATAGATGATCTAAGGGAAGTCTAATAGATTAGTGGAAAGAGAAAGAGAGAAGACAGAAAAAAAAACAAAGTGGGAAAGGGAGGGTACTCGGCAGAGGTTAAAAAAAAACAAAGTATATTCTATGCCCTTCAACAGAAGAAAGAGACCACGGGACAAGAAATGGGAGGGAGGATTGCTTGAGTGGGGTACTGACCAAATTATATTGCTATATTGTGTGCATGTATGGATATATAATAATAAATCCTATCATTATGTATATCTTTAATGCACCAGTAAAAATGTGGGAAAAATGACACCCTGCCAAATACATGATCCAGAATGTCTTCCAAATCATTCCCCAGCAAGAAAAGACTCATCCAAAGCTTCAGTTAGCTAAATTAATAAGAAGCCTCTCAAAACTGGTTAATCCCATCTGACTCTGCTTTTATTATTTCTGCTTCCCACAAACACCCAGAAAACTGAATAAAATTTCAGTTAACCTTTCTCATCCTTACCATCACATGCCTTGTATTCCACTTCTATTCTAGATATCCCAGTTAACTGAGATGTTGAACAACCATATTTCATGGCATAACAGAGATACAACTATATTTTGATCTCCCTGTGTGGATTTGAAGGGGATAACTGTCCCCTGCCCTGATGTTATTTACCCAGTCTTAAGTAATAGACATTGCTGTGATTGCTTTAATTCACAAAGTCTTGATTGTGCAATTAGACTCCCTCAGGTCAAATTGTTCACTAATGATTTAGTCTTCTTTCAAATTTCAGATTTCCATCCTTCACTCCCCATCCCATCTGTAACTGCCTGCTGGTCTGACTTGGACTAGGTGTGGTCAGCCTCTTTTCACTCCTCCTCCCTGCACCTTCCTTCTGACTTCCCAGCTACTATTGCAGAGCCCTTCCTATTGAAGAAAGAGCCATAGAAGCCTTCAGGAGTCAGGAAGCTCTTACTTGGCTAGACTTTACCCTCTATGAGAGATGATTCAAGGTGATTTTTGTAAGCTACTTTTCATGGTTTTTCTAAGGAGAATCCCTTCACTGAAAGATGTTTTCTCTTGTCCTCTGCATATGCATCTCTTTTCTGAATGTCCTTGCAACTCTTTTGTGAGCATCTAGGAATTCAGCATTTGCCTACGGGTTCCCAACTATGAGGTTCATCTGCCCTCCAGGGAGCATTATTGGGCAAAACCAAAGATGACCTCCCATAAGTTCTTTCCTTTGTGTGGTGTACTTCTAATCGACAAGAATACTCAGAAAAACTGGATATGCAGACACATTTAGATGCGGACAAGTAACCTCCTATAACTTGCTGAACATGTTGTATTAGCTCTCCAAGCATTAGCCAAGTGCCAGTCCTGTGAATTCAACTTCAGGTAATAGATTTCAAGCTCTCTGAAGGATCCCATGGAAGCTTCCCTCCCCAAGTATGAAGATATAGAGAGTCACATCATTGATCATGGATGACTGGGAAGGGTAATCATGCTACGATAATAGCTTCTACAAAGAAATCCCTTTATAACACTCAGCTCCCTTTTAAATTGCTCATCTGGCTGAGAGATCCAAAGGGTACAAAATCTGAACCTGAACCCACCTATATCCTAAGACAGGAGTAGTTCAAAAAGTAAAACTTGGAGCCAAGTTGTCTGCATCTGAACAATAGTTTCACTACTTACTGTGTGATTCAGGCAAGTTGCTTGATCTCCCTGTGCCTCAGTTTCCCCATTGGAAGCAATCATAAAGATTAAATGAGCTAATACATGTAAATCATTCAGAACAATTCCTGGTATACAATAAACACTATATTTGTGTTATTATTCCTTTGTAAATTCTATATACATTGATCTTGGAATATCACATCTATAGTATGTGGCTCTTTCTGAAATCTGTACTTGTACATCTTGCTGAACTGTGAGTGCATCCAGTTCTTCTGGCCTAGAGGAAGCCGTCATTAACCTGGTGCCTTCATCCCCTTGCAAGACAGACTGGAAATGAGAGTAAATCAGCAAGGCCATGAAACATGTCCACCTACTGTAAGGTTGGCTTCACTACTTCACAGAAGAGCAAGACAATGGCCATAAGAATAGAGTGTAGGGGTTTAGCAACATATTCAGTTTCCACACTCAAGCTAAGGAGTAGAGATAAAAAGAAAAGATGGACAGGTACCATAGAGATTCTAGGAAACTCAGCAGCAGTTCATAATTATTCCCTCTTAAGTACCATTACTATTACTCAGTTCTAAAGATTTTAAATCACTATCTCCAAATTTCACGTTTTATTTCTCAACAAAGAGACAATTTGACCAGCCTAAGACTGGAGTCATATTGCCTTGTAGATCAAGGTCATTCTCAAGAAGAAATGCTTGCATGTCAGACAACTCCCCAGGAGAAATCTATGGTAGCTTGGTTGTCCACGACTATCTTATGTCCTGTGTGGGTTTCTTTCTGTTGTTAACCTCTGGCATCCTTGACTTATGACAGCTACAGCCCTAGCTACAAAACCACAGTGATTGGCAGTAAGCACAAGATATTTTTTTTAATAGTTCCAAATGAAAACTGTAGTTGTGGTTTAAAATGATGGATAAAAAGTGCATACTGAACTTCAAGAAACTTCCCTAAATTAGATGGTACATATGTGGAACTAAGAATTGCATTGGAAGAATAACATATTAGTTTTAAAAATCAATGCATTTCAGATATTTCAGGCTGATTGAAAAAACTAAATGTAATCCTGCCCCACACAAAAGCAGAAATATTGCTAATAGAATGGTGTTGCTAAGTTTGCTTTGCTAGACTCTTATCTCAGTGGAAGGGACAACTTCTGTTGCTCCCATCTGTGTCACCAACTCTGAGCTCAGATCCTGGCAAATGGAGATGCTTGGTACATATTTGTTCATTGATTTAATTGATTAACAGCAGAAGACATTTTAAAAAAATACATACTTACATTTTTGTTCTAGCTCCCATAGTAAATGGTAAGGAAAGCTCTTAAATTGATAGCATTTTAAAGCCAGTTATATATTTATGAATTCATGTCCCTTGGTATTTACCATTAACAATTAAAATTCTCATCCACATGAAGCTATTTTTGTATCTAGAATACATAAGTGTTGCTATGAATTAAAAGTCTTGAAAACAAGAAATGTATTATGGCCTATTTAGAAGAGTCTCTGGTTTTATTAAATTAAACTTAACTAATCAGAGCATGCTAGTTTAGGAGCAGTTAATTTACTTTCAATTTGCTACACAGGAGATATTTGTGCTTAGTGACTTCAAAATGGTATATCCAGTGTTGCACAGTCTAAAACAAAGATTCCATTGTAATATTTTACTTGTTTGAACTTATTTTGTATCCACAGTGTATAAGGCTCAGAAAGTCTTTGCATTCATAATTTCTAAATTACGTTTGTAAATTCATTTACATTTTCATGCCAACTGTCCAAAATCTAAGCTTTCTATTTTGTTTTGTTGTGAGCTTTAACACCTATAGCTGAGAGCAGAGCCATATACTTCCCTTTCAACGGAAAAAGCAAAAGCATATGTAACTTTCTGAGCTATTTGGCTTCATCTCCAAAGAATGAATAATGCTACCTATCTGCTCATGGGTCATCACACTCCATGTTTAATCAGGAACGTATTTTCACCTGTTGTATTGGACATGTCACATGCCTATCAGTTTACTGTCAAGCAAGAAAGAACACATCAGAAAGTGCATCACTTCTTGCTGCTCTGTTTTGGAGCCACGCACTGCAGATGACAGTAAACATGACAGGTTTTGTGATCAGTAACATTTTTTTCTGGCATCCTGTTATTAATAGTACTTTGGCTAGAGAGTATTTCCAGGGATAATCCATGGTGGAACAATCATTCCTGCATCATTGGCCATAAAATTAATTTAAGCTTTTTCTGAGACTTTTTCTTTCTCAATTTTTTTTTATTTTTTGCTTTTGGCCATACTTTTTTATTTTTATTTTTATTGGTGCCTTATAGTTGTACATAGTTTGTTGTTGCATATTAATACATATACATCATACAACAATAAAATTTGGCCAACACCACCCCCTAGCACTCCCCCACCTCCCTCCTCCTGTGTCCTGGTCCCTTGCCTCTCTTTCTGGGATACATATTTATTATAATACACCCAAGTATAGTGAACATAATTCTGATACCTATGAAGAAAACTTTTTTATGTGTGTGACAATAGTAAATGCAATGACATACATATAAAAACTTGGAGTGTACCTAGCTTTACCTCAGTTCCAGCATTTCTGCTCCCCCTCCCTTCCTCCAACCCCCCCTTTTTTGGTATATTTGACAATATGATAAAGCCTTAACATTTGTATAGAAGCATACAGTTTAACTTATTCTAATTTAGTCCCCTCCTCCTTTTTCTTTTCCCTCTACTATTCTGTTATTTACTAAATAGCTTTATCTGGTGAGATATGTATATATAATTTCACTATGATATGATCATATTAACTAAGCCTATTATAAAATTAATAAGGAAGGGGAAAAATGGAAAATAACCATGAAACTATTAAATAAGGCTCTTTCATTCTTAACACAGGGGCTGTTTAATAACTTTGAGGAACCAAAATGTGATGAAGGGTACTGTAAAGAATGAGTGTGATAAAGATGTAAACCTAAAAGAAAAAATATAAAGGATGGAAAAGTGATTTTGATTGAATGTGCAATAACACTTAGGAATTTATTGCTGACATAACATATGAGAAGCAAAATATTGACAGAATTCTAGGCATAGTATAATACATACTTAATAGCCATGATGACTCTGTGTTTAAAAGAAATCAATAGCAGTCAGGACAGGGTGAGCAGTTTTATGACTAGCCATTATCCAGATGTGTTTTCCTCTCCTGCTATCAATTGCAGTGCTTATAACTTATGTCTATAAGTTATATTTTTAGTGTTGCTTATCATCTACATCATCATTAAGCAAAGTTCAGGAGGTGGCTTCTTCCCTGAATCCCCAATCTGCTTAGAGTTCACCTTTTAATTACTCAGTGCTTTTAGTTTCTATGAGATCCTGAAACACTCTCAAGACAATACAATAAAATTTTTTTATGGATTTTACATCAAAACACATTTCAGCTGGTGTAGTGCCACACACCTGTAATCCCAGTGGCTTAGGAGACTGAGGTAGGAGGATAGCAAGTTCAAAGCCAGCCTTAGCAACTTATTGAGGCCCTACATCAAAACAAAAAAGAAAAAGGTTTGGGGGATGTTGCTCAGTGGTTAAGGACCCCTGGGTTCAAAAGAAAAAACAAATTCACTTTTACCTTGTCCTTGTCCTCATTTATTTTAGCTTGAAAAATCTCACTGAAATAAATTTCCCCTGGAACTTTTTTTTAAAGTTATAACTCGTTAAAAATAGATTATTTTCTCCAATTGCTTAGAGAAAATGCAAAAAAACACAAATAAATCTTGTTTTACTTTCTTTCGTAAAATAGGAACTGTATTTTTATATTACAGTGACAAATCTTAGTATTTTACATAATTTTTCTGAGCTTCTAGATACCATTTACTCTAAGACTTATCAAAATTTTATTTCCTATATCTTCATTCCAAGTAATAGGATTGTAGAAATTGAGGAAGAGTTTTTAAAAAATAATATTTTAACACAATACTTTTTATTTAGTTTGTTCAAGAACAACATAGCTATAGAGCCCTTTATGACTTGCAGCTAGGTACTTGTCTACATAGCTCTTCTTAAATACAAATTTCTGACCTAAAGGAATTCTTCAATAGGTTATGGAACTTTTGCTTTGAATACACAAAATTCTATACATATATATTGGTGTGTGTGGACTTGTAGAGTGTATATAATGTATATATATTAACGTATATTATCTTCATTTGGATCTTTGTATTTTATTTAACATAAAATACTTCAATAGTAAAAGACTATCAAAATAAAATTATAGATAAAAAGGTAGGTAGATAGATGTAGAAAATCACATTAAACACAGTCTCAATCTTTATTTCATCTAAATGGTTTTTACTTCTTTACAAAATTTGAAAAACATTATTGGTTGATGCTCTTGCTTGTAAGTATTCTAGATTACAAGGTACATACACTAACAGATTAAAAACCTTTAAGAATGTTGTGCTAGAATTGATGTATTTCCTTACAACACATAGGGAAACAAATAATCTATATTTTCCCCTCATTGTTTCTCTTCCATGAACCAAAAAGATATATGTATATTAATTTAATAAGTATATTAATTTAATAAGAAAGTTCTTTACTTTTCCTTTTTATGATAATGATTTTTATTTAAACCTAGTTTATAATTGCCTTTTGTCTCCTCAAATTCTTTTTTGAAGAAATAAAGAAAAGGAAATGAAATGAGAATAAAATAAAATGCCTATTTTTATATACATTTCCATATCTTGGTAAGCAGTTACTGAGCACTTACCATGTTCACATTTTTATTAGCATTTTATGTAGACTAAATCTCTACTGATCTTAAGGACAAATCCATCCAGTTGGGGAGAAAAGGCAGTTTTTTTTTTCTTTAATCAGTGAATAAATCCTTCCCTTATAGAAATAGCTATAATAGTTAAGATTTTAATACTTGATTATTTAGAAAACTTTAATAAATAAACATCCATTAACCTTTTTAAAGGCAAATGAGAGAGAATATATTTTGGTAAACATTTGAAAGCCATTTTGTGAATTATAGAATTGCTAAATTAATTACACCATCTGAGCCTCCATTTCCTCATTTATATATGGGAAATATATCACTATTTACTGTAACTTTTGCCATGAGTTTTTAATGTTTTAGAACAGCTGCTGTGCATAGTAAAGACGTTATGGCTATTGGAAATTTTCAGTTACTTCCAGTGTTTCAGTCATTCTAGCCTCTGAAACCGTCTAGCACTTGCTGTCACTCATACCCAACCCTCTGACTGCCCCAGAAATTATATTTACATTCATGCAGGCTTTTACCTTGTTCTTTTTAGGAACCAGATCATGCTGTTTTCTCACATTAAACTAATCGCTAACCATAAGCGACCTGCAAGTCATTCTCACATATGGCTTTAAGCAACATTTCATTTGTCCTTTAATGTACTTATTCACTAATTTTTCTTAAAGATGCAAGACTAATCTCACTAGCTAGATTTTAGAAGGATTTGAAAGTCAGGTAGAGGATTTTAGAGTAATGATGTAGGAAATAGGAAATAATTGAGTTTTCTGAGGCAGGAAATAGGAAAACAGCATGGTGTCATTATTGCTGTGTAGGAAAGAGTATGGGATTTTATGTCAGAGCATCCTGGGTTGGAATCTTGCCACCTCCAGTGTGTCTTTAGTATTCCCATTCATTGATAAAGATCACACTGCCCACTTTACAGGCATCTCATTCATTCATCAATTCACCAAGTATTGGGTTCCTTCTTTTTATTAGTTATTGCTGAACAAAGCAAACTCAGTGTTGGACGTCATTATTGCTCACAGTCTAATGATGAATTCAGAAATTTTGTAAGAAAAGAAGCAAATTAATCAGGAACCATTGGTGGTAAGGACTCAGATGGAAAGGAGCAAGTGATAGAGAGTGGTCTCAAATGGTGATGATCAATGAGGAATAGATGAGAGAATTTGTAGCTGTTGGGGATTCTCCTATATTTCTTGGCCCTTAGTATTTCCAATGTGGCCATGGCATCTAAGTGTGGAATTCTGAAGACTATTTTAGCTTGCATTCGGTGCAGCCTGGAGTTAATGCTCCCAGGTGCAACCTTCAGTAATTGGCAGACAGAAATAGAAAAATAAATAGCACCCTTCTTTATCCCTCTTCAACACTGTCTTCTAGAGTTAGAGCCCCTGGCAGGATACACTCAGTTTCCCAGAGTGGGACTCTGTTTCATTGCATGCCCATTGCTGGCTACTTTTCCGTTTGTGTTTCATTTCTTTAATCTTTACTCGTATTTACTTTTACTATTATTTATTTTTCCATCTTGGTCTTGAACAGAATCTGCTTCTGGGGAAAACCAACCTGAGAAAGATATCACATTAATTACTTAGGATAATATGTAGAATAAAATACATATTCATAAATGCTAGTTCTTCTTTTCCTCACACTTGTCCACTCAACCACTGCAGCCCTACTAGTCAAAGTACATGATGGAAATGTTTTACAAAAGTTTTGCTAGACTACATTGTGGTCATGGGGGTAGATGAGGTTAGAGTCATAGAGGCCTGGGAAAAACAGACTTTGCTGTAAATCAGATAACATGCAATCAAGGTGAGATGCTGGTGAAATTTAGTTATAATGGTCAGTTTGTAACTCTTCTGTGTCCCTCATTGCACATTTTAAATTCTTCTGGACCACGCAGCTCTATAAGTGGCAAAAGAAGGAGCTGGTGCCATAAAGATAGCCCTGTGTAAGAGATGTTATACACACTATAGATCAATAAAATAGGCAGAGATATGAGCAAAATGTTCTGTGAAATTGGGCAGCGCTTCCCTGGGCCTTGTCTTCTAATGTGTCATGCCTGCTAGCAGTACAGTGCCAGCTGGCAATGTGGGAGGGCCCCTGATCTTCAGCAGCTCTCCCAAAGTCACTATTTATGCTTATGATGCATAACATTAAATAAAAATGTGCTTTTTGTAAGTGCAATTTTAGGTCCAATATTCCTGTGCTCTCTTACAACTCCTTGCCCACTTCCAAGCTAGACTTTAACAGAAACTCTAAAATCTCTGTTGGCTCTTGTAAATTTTAAAAATTAATTTTCTTCCAGGACCTACAAGGTCTGATCTCTCTGATCTGTTCTTGGGCCAGTCTCATTAGGTTGGTTTATGCTGGCCATCATTAAATTCCTAAGAATATGCTATATACCTTTTTAATGTTGTTCTTTCAAATTCCTTATCAATGGTCCACATGGCTACGTATCTCCTTAAATGTCATCTTCACAATGAGATTTTCCCTGACTATTGTCTCGAAAATATGTATCAGTTAGTTTTTGCTTCAGAATTACTATATAACAAAAAACAAATCTCAATTGTATGCAATGATGCAAATTTATTTAGATTAAATGTTTGTGGATTGATTGGGAGTCTGCTTATCTAAACTTGTTTCCTATAATCATTTGTTTAGAATCTGTCTTGCTCATAAAAACTTTTGTTAAACCATAAAGAATAGACTATGCTATAGTAATAAATTAAACCCCAAGCTAACACAAGAAAAATGTATTTCTCCCTCATGTCATTGTTCAATGCAGATTTAGTGGACTTCCTCCACTAAAGTTGTACCAATGGGGTATTTTCAGTCTACCAAGGAAAGAAAAGACAAAAAGATCATAAGATTGTTTCTCAGGGTCAGCCATAGAACTGGTGATACCTCCATCCTATCAAATCAGATTAATTTAAATCTGCCCCTCAGAGATAGTCCATTTTGAGGTGCATGTTTATATTGTGTCCCAGAGCTTACATATACTAGAACTCTGAGCTTAATATTGGGAATTCTATTTTCCTCTCTAGTTTCTGGTGGGGGGGAGATCTTCATATTTGGACTTTAATGCCCTTCTTCTAAATTCAAGTAACTCATATTTCAAGGACATCCTCTGCTGCACCCAGATTTCATAAGTCCAGTGTTGAGTACATGGGCTTCTGCTCTAGAAAGCCCACCAGCTCTGATTCTTTTAGGCTGGGCACCAACAAAATGTGACAAGTGCTAATGAGTTTCTGAAGATACTGATGACCTACAAATTGTAGTAGATTCTCACTTGCTGAGGATGGATGCAGTGTAATTTTTTCCTAAAATAATGAACTGGTTATGGCTATTTAAACTTTTTCCAACCTTGTAATTCAACCTAAATACATTCTCTACCTTAATTCTTCCTTTAATAATTCTTATCAAATTTATTTTTTAACAATGGAATTCTACTCTGCTATTAGAGAGAACAATGTCATGGCCAAATGGATAGAGATGGATGGAAAAATTTATGCTGAGTGAAATATCCCAAACTCAGAGACTCAAAGGCCAAATGTTTTCTCTCATATGTGGAAGCTAGATTACAATCAGAAACTGATAGTTGGCTAAGCTAAAAATTCAACATGGGTAAATTTTTCCACGAGCTGGCGGAACCTTGCCTATGATGATAATGCTTACCAAATTTATTTGATATGCCATGCCTGTACTTCATTAGCTCCTAGGGCATCACTGGCTTCAAATAATCAATGACAATTAGCAGTTGTGTTACAGAAGCACTAAGAGTACATTAACCATGAGTCTGAGTTTTTAAAGTTCTTAGCCAATTCAGTATCTGTTTCAAAGCATTCTTGACATTTTGAGTCCCCTGAGTTTTTCATTTATGCATATTTGGAAACCTAAATCTAAAACTTAGATGTTCTTAAACGTGTACTACTGTGCCCTCTGCTCGTGAAAGGTTAATTTTAATGAATGTTTAAACATTTACATTAAGTAATCGTATGTGGATATAATTGAAATGTGTAGTTGAAGTTGTGGTGCTTGGCATCCAGATCTGTCCTGTTGACCGTGCAATCGCACCTCGAATGCTGTGGCAACACGTTAAATGTTGCATCGTATACAGAGCCGTGAACACTGATTAAAAGCATAACTGAACAAGATCCCTTGCCCCCAGGAAACCATGTTTTAAATAACAGTTTATACCCAAAGGACTTTTAACATGTACTTTCTACTTTTGAGTAGCTTGTCAAGGAAGCAGGTCAAACTGGGGACAAGTGTAGCTTGGGCCACAGAAAAATGCAGAAAGTGCAGGGAGAAGAGGGCCACAAAGAGGAGTGCATGCTACTGAGAATTAGCATCTTCCTAAGTGCAGTGAGTGGGTTTCTTTCCTGTCATCATCTACACATGGCTAAAGCACTCAGTGAGGAGGATTTCTTCCTAGAATTTTGAGCAAAAAAACTGAAAACCAGAAATGACACAAAATGGGAGTTATAGCCCAAAGCAAGGAACCTTTTAAAAGGTTTTCAAACAATAACTTCCTTAAATAAGTTCTCTCAGTAAATCTTTTAAAACAGACTTCCACCTGGAGGCTCTGGCACTTAGGCAAGTGTAGTTTCACCAACCTAGAAAGAGCATTTTAAAAACCACCAACCACCCAACCAAATGAAAAAACACCCCATGTTCATGTTTAAATTTTTAGGCATCTTATTGATTTAGAGGAAGAGAACCATTCAGGGTGCCATGCTGGTCTCTATAAAATCCAAAAGTATTTTCTGTAGTTGTTCTTTGTTTTTTAACTTCAACATTGATCACACTAGTCATTGCAAAGCCCCAATCCCAAGGATCTGCAGGACACAAAGCAAGTTAAGGATGAATACATCCTTAACATAATATGATATCAACATCTGCTGTTCCAAATTCAAATATATTCATTGCAATATATTAAGTGGTGATTCTGCCTGAGTGTTGAGGGACAATTTTTATTTCCAACAAAATGACAAGATTATAAAAAATAACAATGTGAGAAATTATTTTAACAGCATCATCTTCTTGGGTACTAGAATAATGTTTAGATTTATCATTTTACTTGTTATAGTAAAATAAAATAATGACAAATAATCTTTCTTCTAAAGAAAATACTTAGCTTATAAGGACTTATTTTATGTAGCTTGGTGACACATGCTATGCCTGTAATCCCAGCTACCTGAAGGGCTGAAACAGGAGGATTCGAATTCAAGGCCAGTTTGCGCAACAGAGCAAGACTCTAAACGAAAATCAAAAAGAGTTTTGTATGTAGCTCAGTGGTAGAGTGCTTATCTAGCTTGCATAAGGACCTGGGTTAAATCCCCTATAAAACAAGCAAATTAAAAAAAAAAAAAACCTTAATTTGCATTATTTAAAAAAATGAGACACTTAAGATCTATTGTTACTGCCTTTTTTACAAAAAAGAAGTTAAAAGTTAAAATACCTGATTTCTATTTTCTAATATGTAGATCCATGTTGTATTTAATGATTTAATCAGACTATAGAATGGTCACTTTCTCAGTTCCATGATCATTACAGCCAACTCTTTATTATCTAAATTGCATACAGCTGGGATCTGCATAGGATATGGCATGAAACTGACCAAAAGGATTTTAAATTCTGGGGAATACACAAAATTGTTATGCATTATTTCAGACTTTTACCCCAAAGAAGGATTCCCATCACGAGTAATAACAATAGCTGCCTGCTTTCTTTGTGCCAGACATTATCCTAGGTGTTTTGCTTATATAATCTCCTCAAAAATCTTGCAAATTTCTGGGACTTTCACAGGTTCTTATTATTTGTCAACTCCAATGCTAAGTTCAGCCAAAAATCCTCAAATCAAATATTTTATAAAATGTATAAAACGAATAATGTGTAGAGAGATGTGTTATACAGAGGGGCCACGTCTTCCACCAGTTCACATTGTTTCCTAATTCAGTCAGATTCTATCACTGTGACAAAATACCTGAGATAATCAATGTATAGGGAGGAAAGATTTATTTAGGCTCTCAGTTTCAGAGGTTTCAGTTCACAGTTGCTGTCCCTGTTGTTCTTGGGTCTGTGGCAAAGATCATGGTGAGAGAATGTGTGTGAAGGGAAGCTACTCACCCTCAGGGCTGCAAGGAAGCAAAGAGGTAAAGAGAGAGAGAGGGAGAGAAAGGGGCTTGAATATGCTCTTCAGGTGTACACCCCAGTGAACTATATTGTTTCCCATAGGGCCCACTGCCTAAAGGTTCCACTACCTCCCAGTAGAGTCACAAGCTGGGCACAAAGCTTCTAAGATCCAAACTGTAACACTGGCAATTCTAAACACATTCAACTGTGTTGAATCTCTGCTTCTACACCAACAGGACAGACACACTGAGGAAAATCCCATCAAAATCCCATCTCCTAAAAGGAATTCTCTTAACAATAGAGTTTTCTGTCTCTTAATACATAAACAAATTCATTCCTTTGGGGAAAAAAGCAGTTTGTAATACATTATCCTGAATTTTGTATAAATACAAGAATAAGTCAGGGAGAAATGCAGCCTGTAAGCTACAGTGTAGTTGTTCGATGTGGGGAAACACAAATAATCATTAACTGAGGTTAAATGTTATGGGAGATAAAGAGAAATAGAAATTTAAAGCAGAGAGCTTATATGCAATTGGGAAGAATTGAGAAAGGCTTCTTCTTGGAAAAGGAAGTTGTTTATCTGGACTTTGAAGGAGTGCTAAGACAAGGCAAGCATATGTCAGTAGAAGAGCAAACGCAGTGGAGGAAGCCAAGTGGACTCCTGTGACGAAGTGGGTGGGACAGAGAGAAACACAAGGTGTCAGCCCACCTGGCTCATAGTACATAGAAAACCTGCTGGAGTGAAGTTGGGGCCAGAGAATTAATTTTTAATTTGAGTGACATGATAAGGAATCTGGATAATTTTTTTCTTCTGAAAACAGTGTCAAGACTAGAAGAATTTAAGTCATATTAAAACTTCAATTTGTATCTCACATTTTTTGTGGTTGTTGGTATCTTAAATTTATCTTTTAACCAATATATTTTCTCTCATTTTAATTATGAAATGGGTAATAAGAAAATTATTCCAGCCTAAATACGCCATTCACTGAACTTTGTTTATTCTGATTGTGCATTTCAAAGAAATAAATAATTGCATCAATTAAATAACAACCTTCTGCCTTTTAAATGAAATTTAAATATTGTCACGATGTTTTTAATCTTCTAAAATATCCATTTGGATTCTCCTATTAAGAAGAGATTTTTAGTATCAAAGTTCTGCTATGTACAATTTGCTTTATTAAGCAGATCCTGAATATTTTGTCTTTTCACTCCCCTTTATGGATTTTTTTCTTATTTTTGCGTGGCTGAGGATTGAACCCAAGAGCTTGTGTGTGTTGGACAAGGTCCACACTGAACTGAATACCTAACCCATTTTTAAAATGTTTTATTATAACATTGCCCTAAATAATAAGCCAATGAAGCTTCCCTGACAACTCCTGAGACACTGTAGGTGCTGCATGACTGTACTTGAACTAGGTACTTCTCTGTTCCACTATGCGTTCCCTATACTCCTGATTTACACCTTTAACAATTATATAGAGATTCTTGGGTTTATAGAGATCAATATACAGATTTTACATTGAGTATTTAAATGCATATTTTTAAGGTTTTTTCTTTATTCCCCATATCAATAACAGGGAAGGAAATATGTAGTACCCAATTTCAATATAAAAATTAATGTGTCAATCTGCATTAATCTCATGGAAACCACTTTTATAATATAAAATTGATTATTACCAATGCCTATGAGTATTTTGGACCTAGCTTTTTTAATTATGATACATCAAATATGTTAAGCTATGACTACATGCTCATATAATAACTGACAACCTCAGAGCACTTTGTTTTAGTCATCACTGGGGATTATCAAATCACCAGGCAAGATACAGTAGTAAGAATAAAAAGCTTTATTCAAATGGGATAATTAGAGAAGGTAATTCTGACCTGTAAGAATCTAAACTATGAAATACTTTCAAAGAAATTATGTTCTTATAATTTTCAAGATGAGGAAAGTTTATTGTTTAGTTATTAGGAAAAAGCAGTCCAGAAAGAATATCACTGCACTGAGAACTTTCCTTGCAGGTATTTAAATGCTGCTTCAAGAAAGAAGGTTGGACAACAGTATCAATCTTTTATTATACACTGGATCCATACACCCACAGCTCAAGTGTTAAAAGTGGTAGTATTTGTAGAATTACTCTGATAGGTTGTATAATCTGATAAACTAGAAAAGCACCTTGTTAAATTCCTCACATTCCATTCTTGCTTATTATGTTCAATTAGATGCATTTGTTAATTTATAAGTGCAGTTAATTAAAATTTTTTAAATTTTCTTTTTTTTTAAAGGAGCCCGCTACATGAAAAAAATGCAAGTCAAAGTGGTCACAACCTAGAAGTCTGCAGAGACAGGAATAACTAGCAAGTAGATACTATGTTATTTTACTATGTTAAGTATATAGAATTTAGTAGTGTTCTGGGAATTTTACTCTATAATGACCAAACATTCTTGTAATTTAAAATTTATACTTAGCAGTAATTGTGTTAATTTATATTACATAACAAAAATAATTAGGAAAGAAACTGGTAATTATGGATTTTAGGAAACTCATTTTCTGTCAATAATAATGAAATTATTTTTGGTCAGAAATATGAGTTTACATATTGTGTATTCTCTCAGGTCTTATTTTTAGAGCCCTAATTCAACACTTATTCTTTCATAAAAGAGTAAATAAACCTTCCTCTTTCTTGTGACATATTAAACCACCCTGTAAATGCATTAATTCTTCTCATAAGCCAGTAATAGAAATATTTTATAACCTTACTTTCAAGAAATAGAGTGAAAGTGCATGAGCTTTTGAAGGTTACATTTCAACTTTCAAGGTGATATCAAATGAAATCATTCACAAAGCAGGAGCTTTCCATTTATCAGTACACTCTGATATTTTCAAGAAATAAAATTGGAGGTTTAATGATAAAACTGTGAGATTTCTATGAATGGATTAAAAATGAACTTAAGAATATGGGAAGGCTGGATAAGATTATTTGAATGGCAAGAAGAATCTGAAAAAATCTCATTGTTCCATATAAAAGTGTTCAGAGTTGACTCTCTGTAAATGTATCGTGAAGATTGCAATAAAATGAGAAAATGTTCAAGATTAAAGGACTTTTGAAAGTATAAACATTTCAAATATTTCACCAGATAAAGAAGCAAAAACGTTTGCAATTAGAAACTGATTTTGCATGTTAAAATTATGCATGCATGCATATATTCATACATATACAAATCTATTTGTGCTTTCTTCAAACTAAAACTCTATGCAGTTAATTCTTAATTTAACAAGCTTTTTCCAGTGGTACTTATGATTAGATTTGCAAACATAAGTGTATAAAAATAGATAGCAGTATTCAAAACAAAAATATTTTGGAAATTGGACATAAATTTTTTTAATGAGAAATTTATTTTTTAAACAACCAAACAAGTTTTTAATAAGATAATATAAAATATATATAGATTCTGAAGATTAGATTTACCCCCAAGAGTGCCCCTCCCAACTACCCACCCTTATCCCTCCCTTCCCCTTCCCACAACATCTCTAAAAATGTATTAGGTTGTATAACATTACACCTTATCTGGATTTAACACATGATAATAGACCACGTTTCTCAATGGCCAGGGTCTAGTTCCAGCCTCCACAGATGAGTGAAGAAATTCGACCCTTGGTTCTCTGGGTTACACTGATTTTACTCAGCATAATTTCTTCCATAGCCATCCATTTACCTTTAAAGGCTGCAATATCATTATTTCTACTTGCTGTGTAAAATTCCATGGTATATATGTACCACAGTTTTTGGATCCATTCATCCAGTGAGGGATATCGGGTTGTTTCCATAATTTAGCAATTGTAAATTGAGCTGCTATGAACATAGATATTGCTGTGTCACTATAATGTGCTGATTCTAAATCCCCTGGAATAAATACCAAGGAGAGGAATAGCAGGATCATATGGTGGACTCATCCCTAGATTTTTGAGGATTCTCCACACTCCTTTCCAGAAGGGATGTACCAGTCTGCAACTCCACCAACAGTGTGTTAGTGTCCCTATCTCTCCACAGCCCCTCCAGCATCTATTATTGTTTATTTTCTTCATTTTTGCCATTCTGGCTGGCGTGAGGTGATATCTTAATTAGTTTTCATTTACATTTCTCTGATTACTAGTGATTTAGAGCACTTTTTCGTGTATTCATTGGCTTGATCAATGTCCTCTGTTGAGAAGTTTCTATTTAGCTCTTTGGCCCACTTATTAATTGGG
>PVKS010014614.1:0-47729 GCA_004027875.1 Aplodontia rufa
AAAAAAAAAAAAAAGAACCACTTTTCAGGCACTGAAGAGCAGTTTCTTATACTGGGTCAGGGGTTAGGAGTGAAGATGCTAAAGTGGAAGTTTCCACTGTGGCATCAAGATGTGACTGATGGGATATTCCAAAGCAACAGCCCAGACCATTACATGGAAATTTCTAGGAAGTCAACCCACCTGGCTCTCAGATCCACAGAAAGGGGTTGAAAGTGTGTCTCCTAGACAGCTCTGCTAGGGTTATAGTGTAAAATCTGCCTGAGTGGACAGTTTGCAAATGACAGCACAGAAGAGGGCTGTGTCCCCTCTGCTGCTAGGGGCTAAGGGAATGCAAACTCCCTGAGTACCTGGCTGTAGCCCAGGCTCCTCAGAACAGGTGCTATCTGGGAGTGCCTGGGCTTGAAAGTGAAAGGACACTAAGAGAGGGCCCCATGGAAACCAGAGGCCGTGGAAAGAGAAAGGCACTACTGGATTCCAGGAGGTCCAGAGACAAAGGTTTAGCAGCAAGTAGTCCTAGAAAAAGCCATGGAAGGAACAGGGAGAGAAACAGGACCCTTCTCCCCATCAGCCAGGCTCAGAGGGCTCATGGGCAGGTGTGACAGAGACAGGAAGGACTTGCTGAACCCTCTCCCTGCCCCATCACCACCTGGAGAGACCTGAAGTCTTGTCCAAACAGGGTAGTCTTTCCTCAGAATAAACACTGTTTATAGATTAGTGGGCATTGCGGATTTCCAAAAGGAGCATGTGTGCATATGTACTCACGGGGGGACTGACTTTAAGTGGCCTCAGGACTTTTCACTACGTAAAAGTAGCCAGGAAATGGGGGAAACATACCTCACTGAATAAACTTGAAAGGAACAGAGGCAGACAAGAATCACACTGGGGCTTAATTATGGCCAGTGAGCATGTCTTACAGTGTTCTAGTTACAACTAACCTTGCTAAGCACTGACTGTGAGCCAGGTACCAGTCTGAGGACTTCACAGACATTACCTCATTAAGCATCCTTAACAACTCCAAGTGGCAGGCATTACTGTCCTCTGATAGATAATAAAACCATGGTTCAGAAAAGTTAGGCAACTTGCCCAGAGGTCACATATGCAGATGAGTAGAGGGATTAGAACCTATACTCAACCTCATCTGGCATCTAATCTTGAACTCTTGTGTTCTCCAAGATGAGTTTCTGCAGAAACTCTGGTCTGAAGCAGACCAGAGACTTGGGGTCCTGCTCGTTCTTCTCCTCAGGAGTCCCTGAGCTAGAAAATCAAAGAAAACGGTCTGAGACCCACTGAACTGCATGATCCTTGAGGTCTCCTCCAATACTGGGCTTCTACAATTCTAAAACCTATAGGTTGGGAAAGCGGAGAGAGGGAACCCTTAACAGCAGGTAGGGGTGAGAGGAAAAGAGTATGTATCCTGTGTTGCCAGAGATGGCCCTGGAAGAAGCTGATTCTAGCAGTGGGTAGTATGAGTCCTGAGGCTCTCAGGATTAGAGTTCTGTGTATAAATACATAGTTCAGATAATGCACACGAGGCACTTGGCAGAGACTGGCATTAAGTAAATGGCAACTGTGATCATGAAAGTTTATATCTAAGTCTGAAAACCTCAACATATAATTTAATGCAACATGCTCCGCCACTGACATCACCAAATCTGTTCCATCAGGAGCTGTGTTTATTATGGACACTGAATTTCACTAGTTGAGCCAAGTCCAGAGACGAAAGCCTAACACCAAGTCAGCCAAATGTAACAGAGCTAGAGAAAGTTGAGCAGTAGTTCTTCAGCAGCAGGGGAGCAGCTGGATCCAAGGAGGAAATGATGGAAAGAAAGCATGATTCCTTTCACCAGTCAAAATGGGCAAACACATAATTTTGTAAAGAATTATTGAAGGTTTGTGACCCACTGACGTCCAATCACTGCCTTCAGGTTAAGAATGACTCCTGTAGATCTTTGGGCTGTGATCAGTGATCCATGGGCCAAGAGCTGCATATCAGACCTGCAGTGGGGCATCACTTGTCCTTGCCATGTGCTCACTGCTGATATCCTGGATCATGACATCAAACTTGAAACAGTTAGTCATTGTCACAGAGACTGAATCTGATTTTCAACCATTCAAGTTTAATGGACTCCAAGTTTCTAAACCAGTAGACTCTGATACCTGGAAATCTTATTTGTTGGGGACCCTCTTTTATACCTTTCTCTAGTAACAAAACACCTTCCTTTATCTTAGGGAACCTCTTGCATGTGATGCTAGGGATCTGCCCTCTCTCATGGGACACAGGAATAAGCCCCAACAGACACTGGCCACACTAATTCAGACAGACAACCCAAACTGGGTCAGTCAAGATGTGCCCTTGGTATTATTGCTTCAACTATGGCAAAGAGTCACTCTCTTCATCAAGAATGATTGTTGTGAGAATGGTGGCTGGTGCTGACAGCTACCACTGCCACCATGATGAGGGACAGTGAGTCTGAGAATGCAGCTGATAGAGTTAAACAGAAGAGCAGGAGAGAGAAAAAAGAGAATGGCCTGATTACATCTCTTGAGCCACTGAATAGAGTTGTGCTTAAAGCCTGTGCAGCATGAACAGAGTAAAGTCACCTAAGTTAAGAAATTAGTTTAAGTTGGATTTTTATTGATTGAAACCAAAATAATTCTAATAAACCTGATCTAAAAGAAAATAAAGTCCCAAAGACAGGATCAGTGTTAACTCTACATGGAAAAGCCACTCCACAGACTGCATCATAAGCTAGATGATTTGGGAGCTGAGAGAAACAGAATTCACAGGAAGGTGTCTGTTATTCTTTTGGAATAGGGATAATAAGTCAATTTCAACCCATGTACCAAACCTGAACCACAGCCAAACGTCAAGACTCAGCAACCATAAAGCAATGACAATCTGTGAAGTCCATTACAAGGGTGGTAAAGAGGGGGAATATGAATGTACATATTTGTTATTCCAACTAAACTATTATTTTGTCCTCAGGTTAAGCAAGGTCAGAGGAGAAATGCATGCCTGGACTCAAAGGGCCTCTCCTGGACTATGCTCAGGTGTCATGTCAATCACCTAAACTGAGGGCAGTCTTTACTATGCTACTTACTGTGGGGATGCTGTGCTCCCTTTGTGCTCTTGCCTTTATGAGCACCCTGTAAAATCTCCCCAAGTGCTGAATCAGAATCAACCTTGCTTCTTGTAACTGGTATGCTTTTATCTTCTCCTAGCCACTGTAAATTGTTAACAGGGCATGATACTGGCTGTGAAGAAGCTCAGGGACAAGACATGGGATCTGCTAGCAAACAAACAGGCTCCCATCACATACTGGGACCTAACCTTTTTTCTGACTTCCTCTTACTTTTTCTTTCCCATACATTTCCTTATTTTTCTGAACCCCATTATATTATATGACCACTTAAAAGCCACATGAAAAATCTTTGACAGAAGACAGGCACACAGACTAGATGTATGGCAATCAAATGTAACACACATTGGAGTCACAAATACATGCGAATGGAGGACAATTTCATGAATGCTGCCTGCTATAGCAGTTATTACAGGGAAGCTCCAACTGCGCATGCTGAGGATGGTGGATCAGAAATATCCTTGGGCCACAATGCCACCTCAGCAAATATCCTAGCTCTTCTCCTCCCTACTTGCTCTCCAGCTTACCTCGTGCATGTCCCACCCTTCCTTGGGCACTGGGTGCTCTCAGGTCCATCCCTGTGCACCCACACCTACTCTCTCTTAATACGCTCCCTTTCTTAACTCCTCCACCAAATCAAAAGGTCTCATGCCTCTGCGGGAACTTGTATTTGACTGTAAGTTGTCAATGGTTGATAACAAGACCTTTCCTTTCCCAGGAACTGAAACCGTTTCTTTTTTATTTTTGTTTTTAATTGAACCCAAGGGTGCTTAACCACTGAGCTCCACTCCCAGACCTTTTTATGTTTTTATTTTGAGACAGGGTTGCTTAGAGCCTCACTTACTTGCTGAGACTGGTTTTGAACTCTCAATCCTCAGCCTCTGAAGTCACTGGGATTACAGGCATGCGCCACCAGGCCCGACAGGAACTGGCACATTTTAACCAGGCATTTTGAAAAGAACTATAATAATTCAGTGGTAGAATATACTATAAAAATGATACAGATGCACGTGAGTAGGGCAATCTTCCTGTAAATCTCAAATAATTCTAGGTAAAGGCATTAGTACAGTGCCTGACACATGGTCAAAAGTCAGTAAACAGAAGACACTAATTATTACTATTGCTATGATTATTAATCTCACCATTCCCCCTACCACTCAACCACTCTGCCAATTCCTATACTTTCAGCATACATTTAACTACCTTTTTCATAACACTGGCTAGCTAGAGATCCACAAATCAATTAATGCAATTTAATTATTTTTATGGTTTATAAAGCATTTTATATATGCTGTCCCTTTTGAGCATCTTAGTAATCATCAAGCTAAATAATATTCCCATTTTGCAACTGGGGAAACTGTAGCTCAGAAAGGTTGAGTTTGTAATATTCCAAAGTCAGGATCAAATCTGGGTCTTATATAAATTTCTTGTTCTCTCCGTAACAAGCTCCCAACTGCATAGCATCACATCCGAATTGTGCAAGGGCTTTAAGATCCCTGAAGTCCACCCCAGACCTAATGCATGTAGATGGTCCTGGGGGAGAGATTATGAAAATCTGTATTTCAGCAGATGCCTCATGTGGCTCTAATGAGCTGGTGGGAGCATGAGAGCAGGGTACATACTACTTCCTGGTTGACTGTGTACCTGCTGCACTCAGTCCCATGCTAAGTACCACAAGGAAGGCACACGTGACCTTCTGCACTCAAAGAGTTAACAAAGCAACTAGGAAGTTAGACCAGAGAAGGTGAAAGAACAGTGAACCACAGAAGATCCAGTTTAGTTCTGAAAGGGGTCAGAGTGAATGAGATCACAGACAGCAGGGGTTAAGGTCACATTGCAGAGAAGGGAAGATTCTACTGGATCTTGCCAAATGGGAAGGATTTCCAAGTAGAGAAGGTACAAGCAGAATGCAATGCCCTCAAGAGTAAGATGAATTCTAGGGTGCTGACCACCACAACAAGGTAAAAGGATGGGCTAGGAGATGAGAGTCTCACCTGAGACTTCCCACTGTCCATGGTCTCCTACTTTTACACAGCTATTTTCTTTCTTTCTTTCTTTTTTTTAAAGAGAGAAACAACTTTATTTAGTTTTTCACATGGCCTTAGTTGCTCCAACACTTAGTTGTGTACATGGTGCTGGGGTTTGAACCCGGGTCCTCCTGCTTGCCAGGCAAGCGCCAAAACCGCTGAGCCACCACTCCAGCCCCTACACAGCTATTTTCATGTGACTCAGAAACATGATGGTAGATGACAAAAATGACTACAGTTCTTCTACCAGACTCCGTGCACTGTGATTCTGCCTCAGCTCTCATGAAGAGGAGAATCTAGAGCTGTACCTTTTGAATCCAAGCTGGTCTCAAAGCTTGCATAAACCAACGAACACAGCAGAAGCATTGCTGTGCCAGTTCTGAGCCTCAGCCTCAGGATACTTGTGCCACTCTCTTGACACCCTGCCAAATCATCATATGAACAAACTAAGAGGAGTATCCTAAAGGGCAATGAAGCAGGTAGCTTAGCCACTGTTACCACTTCAGCTGACAGACAGGCAAACCCCAGAAACAAAGCCTGACTGATCTGGAGTCCCATGGTGAAATCCTAGCTGTAACCAGACGAGTCATAATTAAGTCCAGCCTGAATCAATAACCAGCCCACAGAATTGGGAGATACATAAATGACTGCTGTTTTGAGTAAGGAAATTTTGGTATGGTTTGTTACACAATAAAAGCTAACTGATACATATCACAAGTAATAGTACAACTGCAGTTATCAGGGACTGATGCCCCAGGAAGCCCAAGGAACTTTTCTACTTAAACAGTCCATTACTTTCCTAGCTCTGAAGGATATTTTCTACCACTGCAGAACTGTTAACTCACAGCAATCACATTGAGGTGAGATGACAGATGAGAAAAAAATAAAGCAATAAGAGTACAGCCCTAATATCTATCTTGTAGCTTGTGAGCCAATTTTCATTACAACACACTGCAAGGAACTGTTTGAATTCCTTGGCTGAAGAAACACTCTGTTGTTTTGGATACTGTTTGAAATAAGCAGACCATCAACAGGGGCCTGGAAATAGTTTCATTACAAAAAAAAAGCCTTTATTTTAATAGTATTTGGCATATAATCATCAATCTCTTTCTTGCCCATGTTCTTAGCAAAAGAACATGGGTTGCTGTTTAAGGCATGGAAACACTGTAAATCATTTGGGAGAGAGAAAAAAAGTGCAAATAAATAGACGTCTAGTCATAATACTAGTAGGGATACATTTAACTTAGAAGTGTGAATGTCATTTCAAAAATAATGTCACATGGTCACTCTGTTTTAATGATGAAAGAGAACTTACCAGTAAGACCTTGTGTGGTCCAACGTTTTCAGATTTTAAGTGACAGAATGAATCTGAAATAGAATTAAACAAACATCCTGTAAGTAAATCACACTTAGAAAGAGTGTGGTTTTAATCCCCAAGTGACTGCCATGATGTTGAGTATTTATTCTTTTAGTTAAAGATTAACAAAGCTTCTTCTGGCTCCTAATGGAATAGGGAGTGCTTTTTCGCCTACATATTTCAACTTCCTGAACAGAGAGAGCATTCTCTCATCTACTTCAGGGAGTGCTGAAAGTCTGAGGCCAGTATAACTATAAATGGTAGTGTTTTCGTCCAAACCCCTCCAAGTCAGTGAAAGCCTCCTTAGTTGCTGCCCTTGCTTGGTCCCTCAGCTGCCTTCTGCTAGGACCAAGCCATGGCTGCCTCTGTAACACCAATTAACAAGCTACTGGCCCAGCTTAACCTGAAGCACAATAGGTACGGAACACCAGGCTTTCTAATGCTGGTCACCCGATCATATTAAAAACCACAAAGCTGTGTCTTATTGATAATGGCAAGAGACTCAAGTGGTGCTGTTAATCAGGAATAAAAATGCAAGTCATATAAACAATATTAAATGTTCTGGTAGCCACATTAAAAAAGTGAAAAGAAACAGATGAAATTAATTTTAATAACATTTAACATAACCTAACTTATCCAGAATTTATCACTTCAACACATAATCAATACAAAAAATTGACATATTTTACTTTTCAATAAATTGTATTGTGTATATTTGAAGTTGATAACATCTTTCATAGGATATATGTAGATAATAAAATGGTTAGTAGAATAAAGCAGATTAATATATCTATTATCTCACAAATTAGTTTTTTATGACAAGAGCAGTTAAAATCTACTTAACAAAAGTAGATTTAAGTAAAATCTACTTAACTTTAGTCCTCATGTTCTATATTAGATCTCTAGACTAGCTCCTCCTGTTCATCTGCTCCCTTGTGTCCTTTGATCCACATCTTCACACATCCTCCCACCCCTGCCTCTATTTTGCACACCACATCTTTAAGAACCAGTCCCTCTCAAGGCTGGCGACATGGTCAGTACTCAGTAGCCACACGTAGTTAGTGGCTGCACAATGGACAGCAGGGGTGAAGGCCAAGTATATTCTTGGTCTTCAGGAACTGGCAAGGTTCCAAAGCTAGTCCAGCAAATATGGGGATTTTATTCACTTGTTTTCCTTCTCCCAATAATCTATCATGACCCAGTTTTATGATGTGATTTTTTTTTTTTTAAAGAAAGAGGGACAGTGAGAGAGACAGAGAAAGAGACAAACAACTTTATTTAGTTTCTCACATGGCCTTAGTTGCTCAACACTCAATTGTGTACATGGTGCTGGGGTTTGAACCCGGGTCCTCGTGCTTGCCAGGCAAGCACCGAAACTGCTGAGCCACCGTTCCAGCCCCATTATGATGTGATTTTAATAAAAATCATAAAGCAGTGACAGAAAATACTTATGCAGCACTTCCTATGTGCAAAGACCTGTTCTTGTTACCTCAGTTAATCCTCGCAAAAATTCTATGCAGTAAATATATCATCATTCCCACACTGTAATGAGGAAACTGAGGCAGAGAGGTTAAGTCACTTACCCAAGGTTATAAGGTTACATAAGTCTGCCTCTAGAGCCCAAACTCTTAGCTACTATACTCTCAATTAATTTGAGCTGCTCAAAATAAGATCATTACTTTCAGTTTTAATTATAACCATCAAATGATCCAAAGTGTGCTCTCATGATAACATGGTTAGATAATAGCAGTGATGGCAGATGAAAGAGTTACTGGCTGTACTGGCAAATTAAATTAAAAACAATTTGGGGTAGCAACACGAAAACCACAAACAGGGTTGAGCTCAGAGAGACTGATGGACATGGGGCCTATTTGGATGACTAGGGTGGAAGAAGGGAAGCTTAAGATGTGTGCTGTAGAAACACGTGCCTGTGGCTCATGGGAGGGAAGGGCCTTTATCTTCCACCTGACTCTTCATGAGGACTATAAAACAGCAACCCTTGCAACTGTCTCAACAGGGCTAGGGAGTTCAGACAGGAAGAATCAAGCAGATAAGAATGAAGAAAATACATCCTTTTCACTGGGTGCTGTGGTGCATGCCTATAATTCAAGCAACTCAGAAGGTTGAGACAAGAAGATTCCAAATTTAAGGGCAGCCTAGTCAACTTGGCAAGATCCTGTCCGAAAATTAAAAAGGGCTGAGGTGTAGCTCAGTGGTAGAGTGCCCTGAGCAGTACTGCAAAACAAAAAAAGAAAATGCATCTTTTAACCTTATTAATCCTCAGGCTCCTCTACCCCCTATCAAACTCAGTGAGTAAAACTGCATCTGTACACGAGCTCCCTGCCCAAATCACACAGGAAGGAGGTTGGTCAGCTGGTCAGCGACACCGCAGGGCACTGACACCCAGTCTCATACAGTGAGCCCTGAACCTGCTTAAAACCCTCCCATGGCTTCCTCTAGGCTTTATGATCCAGCCCAAGCTCCTCAGTCTCATCTAATAAAGTTCCCCTGACCTCATGCCGGACCTGCATTGTAGCACTCCTTACAGGCATCTTATCTTTCAGCCACATAGACCTATTTCAGGGTTCTAAATGTTCCCCACTGTCCTTGGTTCCTTTGCAGATTCTGCTCTTTCTGCCAAATGTCCTTTCCCAACAGTATCTGCTTGTCTTTACAGTTTAGTTCCAAGGTTATCACCTCTGGGAAGCCTTGTGAACAACTCAGCTGGCCTAGGGACAACTCTGTGGTAATAGTAACAAGCAGTATTCATTCAATTCAACAGACAGTTACACAGTACTATGGCTTGTAACCATAAAAGCTGGTCTTTATGGAGCTATGTCCAAGTGCTTCACAAACTCCTTTAATCCTTTTGGTAATCTTATGAGGCAGATTTTATTGCCCCATTTAGCAGGTAAGCAAACTGAAGCACAGAAGTTAATTCAGCAGCCTACGGTCACAAGGTGTATAAGTAGCAGGGCCAGATTGGCCTGGATAGTCTGGTTCAGAGCCTGCACTCTTCACAGCTATGCCATACTCACCATCAACCAGGTTTCACTGTGGTCTATGCTAATTGCCCTCATGCTTCCTCTGTGGTTTCAAGTAGCTCTTAGGGTTTCCTTTTTTGAGTACTGGTCTCTCTGATCACTTGTTTGCAGAATCCCTGATAGGTAAGAATCATTCTTCTAACTCATCTTTGTCTCTCCAAGACCGAGCAGTGTTTAGTGTATAGGAGGTGCACATAGGAAACTGGAACAGCTTTGGAAGGATGGGAGACAGGGCTATGAACTGAGGCCTAATGAAAACACACCAGGGTAAAGAGTCTCTGAATGTATAGTTTAACAACCAAGTTTTAACCTCATCTTCAAATTTAGCCAGTTCCAAGGAGACAGGCACTTTCAAAGCCTGCTCAGCAATGGAGGAACAGAAGTAGCTCAAAACTTGGCAGACTTGATCATGTCTCCAACAAATTCATCAGCTCATTTTACTTAAGAGTATGGATCGTAAATAATAACACACCTAATAACAGCATGCCAATGGTCCTGGCTAGTCAGAACAAAAGAATGCCAGAAAAGACACATGTTAAAAAAATCTCCTTTGGCTGCCTGGACATGGCTTAGACAATCTCCACCCTAGCATTCTATAATGTTTCTTTCCATTACTATCTAAATTCCTCTTAAATGACTGAAAAGTGACCTTGTAGAAGGATACTCTCTTTTTCCTTTAAATAATGGAAAAGACAAAAGTTTCAAGATCTAGACATACACAGACCTCTAGGGAGAGGAGTTTCTTCTAACTCACATCAGAGACTGTACCAAGGCTGTGGCCCATTCTACAGCTCACAGATAAATGCAGTCCATCATAACATTCACCCTTCCTGTTGTATCCAGAATATAAAATACCCATACACTAGTGTCTCATGTACATGGATATCAGCATCATCTGTCATTAACAACCAAATTCTAAATCTGTGATTTAACTCTAGCAAGCTTATCTTCTTCCATGATATTAATAAATAAAAACATGAATTTGTTATTATTGAAAGGTTTACTGAATGCAAAGTATGTGCTGGGCATAGTGTACGTGCTGGAGATGTAGCAGTGAACAAGGTAGACAATATTCCTGATCTGAAGTGCTTATACACTAATGGGAGACAGAAAATAAACAAATAGACAAAGAAATAAATAAGAGCAATTGCAGCAGAGTGTGGTGGCTCATTCCTGTAATCCCAACCACTCCAGAGGCTAAGGCAGGAGGATTGAAAGTTCAAAGCCAGCCTTTTTACCCCAAAAAGTAAAATAGAAAGGTCTGGGATGTAGCTCAGTGGTAGAGTGCATGCCTGGCATGTGCAAGGCATATGGAAGAGGCAACAGGAGGCAAATGGTGACCAACTATTTAAAGCCACTGGACTGTTCAGGTGAGACATGATTACACCTTGGCCTAGGATGGTAGCAGCAGAGATGGAGAAAAGTGGATAGACTTGGTATTGGTTCTGGAGGTAATAACTCAGACTTGCTGGTGAAGTGAAGGTGGGGCATGACACCTAGCCTTTTTGCTCAAGCAACTGGGCCAGTGATAACTTCATTTACTCTGGGAGAGAAACAGGTTGAATGAGGAAGAAAATCAAGAACTCTGATTTGACCCGGTTAACTCTTGAGACATTCAAGGAAGCACTAAGAAGTCTATAACTGTGCTGTCCAATACAGTAGAGACCAACACATGTGGGTATTTAATTTAAATTAAATGCAATTAAAAACTCACTTCCTCAGTTACAGGAACCATATATGAAGTGGTCAAGTAGCCACAAAAGTGGCTATTGTATGAACAGTACAGATTTTCCATCATTGTGAAAAGTTCTTCTGAGTAGGGCTTGTCTAGAAATACATGATAACCTTTTGGATTTCCTTCACTATCATAAAGCTTACTGCAATTATAAAATATAAAATTGTAGCCCTAGGACATCTTAGTTTTACATGGCAATTGGATTCTGATTTGCCTGAACATATTTATTTCTATTCTCACTTCAATTCTCTAGGAAAAAAAAAAAAAAAAACCACAGGCACGATGGGGAGAAGTGGAGTGAACACTGGATTTATAGGCCTGGCTTCCAGTAACATCCTCACTACATGTGACTTTCAGCAAGTCATTCCATTTATGTGTGCTTCTATTTCCCCACCTACAAAATCAGGAGTGACCCTGAATGGACTATGTTGAAATGAATGCTAGAGAATGTTTGCAGCTCTGGAGATATGTCCGGTGCCAGGTTTATTTTTTTTTTTCACTTGTAAATTCCGGTATAATATTATCTCAAATGGCAAAACAAATGTAAAAGGGATTTTGATACACATGAAGAACCCTACTGTAGCAATAAATGTTACATGATCCACCAAGGTAAGGCAAAATTGAAAAAACAAAGAAAAAGAAAACTCAACCCCAAGCTTTAAGTCTATCAGAGAAATATGTCTATTGTTAGCTGTTGGCAGGGATAAAAAGCAATGCCACAAGTGTCAAACACAAATTAAGTCCTGAGCTCCAAAGCTAAAAGACAGAAGGAAGCTAAATGTTGACTTTTTTTCTCTGTTGTGCTAGGGCTCTGTCCCAAGGATGGCGCACCCGAGAGGAGACTGGCCTATTTAATCAAACGGAACCACCCATTATCCCTGCTGAGAGACTGGCTCTTGGATGGAAGAGCTGGTCTAGGCTGTTCCTCAGGACTTTTCTACCTGGTCACCATGCTTAATCCACAGACTAAAATTCTGTTCTTAACCGAGGAGCTGGCAGTGTATGTTTTGTTCTCAACTAACATGTGGATAAACTGAAGGAGAAAGAATTCTGATAATGCCAAAGTCAGTATAAAATCTAAAGAATGCCCTTGTATTTCCATTTTTTCACACTTTAAGAGAAAAAAAGTCAGAGTAAACAATTAATTGAAATATTACACTCAACATATTGTTTTCCCCATGTTTCTACTCAAAGGGCAGTGGCCGTTTTAAAAGGATGGTAAACTTCTTTGGAATTTGCCCATATTCCTACCATGCTAGTGCTGATACCTATTTCTGCCTATTACTTTTGACAGACATATATGTTTTTATGTAACTCTGGCTGCAGATTATAAACCATTGGTAATAAATCTAAGTACAGGCTTTACAGGTGGACAGATCTAGGGCATATGTTGAAATTTCAACTGACAAGATGAAAGTCCTTGGGCAATTTATCTCTTAGCCTCAATATTCTAGTGCAAAATGGGACTAGTAATACCTTCTACATATAGTTTCTATAAGGATATAAAACTGTTAGCATTGTGCTACTAAAAAATAGCCATTAATAATGGCTATTTTTTAAAATTTCACTTCAAATTTTAAATATTTTATTTTTTTAAGAGAGAGGGACAACGAGAGAGACAGAGAAAGAGAGAAACAGCTCCATTTTTTAGTTTTTCACATGGCCTTCGTTGCTCCAACACTCAGCTGTGTACGTGGTGCTGGGGTTCGAACCCGGGTCCTTGTGCTTGCCAGGCAAGCGCCGAAACCGCTGATCCACCACTCCAGCCCCAAATTTTAAATATTTTTGTATGTATTTCTATACCTAGTCAAAATCTTCATGTTGAAAAGTCATAATTTACTAAACCATCCCATAATACTGAATGCTTAAGTTACTTCCAGTTATTATTATTACTATAAATTCAATCACATTGGGCATTGTTATGCTTTAGCTGTTTCATTCCTTTATTTTTCTTCTCTAGCTCCCTTGAATTCTTAGCAGAATTAATCTTTTTTTTTCTTAAAGGGGTTTTCACTAACCTATAATACTACAACAAAATAATGAACAGTTCCTAAGATTCTGATATTTTATACACAAAATGGTATTGTTAATGCTGATTTTATTTTCATTTCTAAGATAATTAAACATTTTTCATGTTTATTAATAATTTATCACCTTAAAAATTATCTTTATATTTTTAGAATTCATGGACTAGGATCCTGATATCATGAATTTGAATGACTTTTTTTTTTTTAAAGAGAGAGAGGGAGAGAGAAAGAATCAATTTTTTTTTATTTATTTTTCATGTGGTTCTGGTTTCTCTGAAAGCCCATTTTAAACATGCTGCCGGGGTTTGAACTCAGGTCCTCACGCATGCCAGGCCGGCTCTCTAACCACTGAACCACTGCTCTATCTCCTTGAATGACTTCTTTATAGTTCATGATCATCCACAGTTAATACATGAAATTGCTACAAATACATTTCCAAAACTTTGCTATTTTAACATAAAACACCTTTCACTTATACATATTTCATAAATAATAGGCAACAGCCATATTTTGTTTAAACCTCATGAGCTATGACATTGCTTCTTGGCAAACTGTTTGGCTTTTGATTTGCTTTTCAAAGTCCATTTACATCTACTTTGACCTTCATGGCAGACTTTGTGAGGGGGCTGGGGAGTAAGACAATTCCCGCTGAATAGCAAGGAACACTGGAATATAGACCAGTCTCAGGTGTCTTAGGAAGGGCTCCAGAATTCTGTAGTTCATCATGACTATATTTGGAGTCCCTTTTTCTTTGAACCATAGGAATCCTTGTGAAAGGAAGCTTGTGAGGTAAAACGAAGAGATGGATTTTGTGCAAAACGATTAAGAGCACCCGTTCTTTGGAAAGCATTTCCTATTGGAAAGCCTTTATACGAAGCATCTGGGAACCAATGGGTTTGCTGCAGTGATCACTCAAGAAATGTTGGCAAATTTAGTAAATCTACAAAAATGATGGCTTACATACTGGGCCATCTTTTTTTTTTTTTTTTTTTTTTTTTTTTTTTTTTTTTTTTTTAAGAGAGAGGGACGGTGTGAGAGAGAGAGAAAGAGAGAAACAAATTTTTATTTAGTTTTTTTTTATGTGGCTTTCATTGCTCCGGCACTTGGTTGTGTAAGTGGTGCTGGTGTCTGAACCTGCATCCTCGTGCACGCTAGGCAAGCGCTGTAACTGCTGAGCCACCTCTCCAGCCCCCTGGGCCATCTTGATGCAGTTTTTTTTTTTTTTAAAAACCAGGTTTGAACCCAGGAGTACAAAACCACTGAGTCATATTCATAACCCCAGCCCTTTTTTATTTTTTATTTTGAGGCAGGGTCTCACTAAGTTGCTTAGGGCCTTGCTAAATTGCTGACAATGGCTTTGAACTTGTGATCCTCCTATCTTAGCCTCCCAAGCCGCTGGGATTACAGGCATGTTGGCACTGTGCCTGCTTAGGCAGTTTTTAAGCAAGCAATACATTTAAATAACTTGGACCTAAATCATTTTGCTTTATTATTTTTTAACCTGGTACAAATGCTGTGTCTTCTCCCAAGCAGTCCCTCATTCTTTGGCTCAGCGAAACCACTTCTCTCACTAAATTTATACCTTTCTACTTTCTGCTTTTTATTACTGGCATTTCAGAATATGTTATACTTCTTATAGTAGATGATAAATACCCAAAAGATCATTTTTATTTGTAGTGTATCTCCTACACCTACATTGCTTAGCACCCTACACCAATTCAGTGTTTTACAGAAAAAAAGAATTTTATGTATTTAAGAGACAAAGGTTCTTTTTTCTTTTTTAAAGCACAGTTTAGTTAAAATAAGAGCATTACAATGTTGGTTGCCTTAGCTGTGTGCTCTTGGCAATTTCACTCCATTTTTTGGCAAGCATATCAAGACACAGTTCCAATGCATCCTTAGGCCAGAAGTCTACAACACTAACCTATATCTAACTTATATTAAAGAACATCCCAAACTGTTTCTGACCTTGGAAAAATCTGTAGAATTCTGCAGATTATCTGTTTATGCTTTTATTTGCAAGTTCTCATAAAACTCATTCCTCAAAAATTCAGCCTTGGTCAGCATTTGGAAAAAACACTTGTAAAAAATTGGAACAGCTGTTTCCCAATATCAGGAAAATTCACAGGAAGTGATTAATGTTAACTAGGGAGAAAGAAAAATAATCTGGATCAAATTATCAAACAAAAACATCCAAAATTCACAATTTAATACAGTACAGCCCATGAGTCACCAGATCTTCAAAACTGAGGGAAAGATTACACATCTAATTGAAATATTTGTCACAGAATTTTGTGTATGTGCATGTGGTGTTGGGGATTGAACCTAGGGCCATACACATGCTCAGCAAGTGCTCTGCCACTGAGCTACATTCCCTAGCCCTTTTATTTTATTTTGAAACAATGACTAGGTTGCTGAGGCTGACCTTCAGTTTGTGATTCTCCTGTCTTAGTCTCTCAAGTAGCTGGGATTATAGGTTATGGGGAGTGGCTATAAATAATTTTATTTCAGGAATATACAAATAAACATAACATTGCTGCCCCTACCATACATAATATACTCATAGATCCTACATCTCCCCATTGATATTTATATAACTCTTATTTGTTGAATTGGCCATTTTGCGTATTTTCATAAAGTTCCCAGTGCCTTATAGGACAAACTAAGGCCTAACTACTCTGGATGGTGGTCCCTGGATGTAGAGGACTGGGTCTTTTGAGAAAGATCAATTGTGGTTTTGTCTCTCAAAGAACCTGGAAGGACAGTGACCAGCAGCTACAAAGCAAGGCCACAAGGAAGACCAAAGCAAACTGTAGATGGAGGAGTTTTGTACCTTGTTGGTTCTTCCACCATCCTGCTCCTTTATAAGCTTCTCTGGAGTGGAAGATGCTCGGAGATACAAAAGAACAAAATATGCCCATCTCCTTAAGGAGCCTATAAGTCATACAGACAACTACAGCTCTCGGAGCATATAATCTAACTGCAGTAAGCACAAGGATTACTGAGAACCTAGAGGAAGACACCTCACCTATACCAGTCTGGGGGATCATAAAGGCTTCCACGAGGAAGAAGTGTTAAAGCTAAAACGTGATGAATGAGCAGGGTTAACCAGAGAGGGAAAGAGTCCCTATGCACCCTGGGGGCTGCAAGGAGCATAGGGACTTATTACCTGGAAGGTAAGAGTCAGGCAAAGCCTAAGCAGGTAACTACGGTGAGAACCACGGGCCCAATGGAAAGGACCCAGAATCTCTACATCCTCACCTTGAAGGAACAAGCACTGACGGAGGGAAGAGCCAAGATCTCTCAATCACAGGCCCCAGGAGGGCAAGAAAACATGATGCCCCATGGTTACAAACTCATTGAAGAAAATGCCGGTTCCAAGTCCACAGAAAAGCAATAAGCTACCCAACCCAGCAGATGGGAACAATGAGTGGGCCTCATTAGAAGTGCAGGAGGAAGATGGGAGTTATCTTCATTTACAGGTGAGTTACTCATTTCAGAAGATGGAATTTATTAATACTCCATTCTGCTAATTGATCCTGCTTCTGACCTAGGAACTAACTCATCTTGGTTTGCCTGGGACTTTTCCACTTTTAGCACTGAAATTCCTCCATCCCAAGAATCTCTTCAGTGCCATACAAGCCAAAATGAATGGTTACCTGACTCCGAGCTTGTGAGGTACACAAAGTGGGCAATAGGATGTATGACCTAGGTGTTTGTGCAGGAACTAGTGCAAAGTTAAATGTGATTCCCAACCTCCTGCCCAGGCTAACCTGGATCCTTTGAGAAATGGAATCCTCTGGCACTGCTTGGGGCTTCTCTGCAAGTCTAATACCATCTTCAGTAATCCATACTGAATAATACTTGCAAAGTAACAGACTAGCCAAGGGCCTAGTGATTACTATCTGTCATGCTAAAAAAATTACATAGTTAATACTTTTGGAAAACAGCACTTTAGCCAGTTTGTTGATGTTGTCATTAACTGAGAGTTAACCAAATATCTTTCAGCTTTAGCTTTTGATACTAAAAATCTTCCTAAAATAAATCAATCTATTTTTAGATATAGAGTAGCAAATGCACTTTCATATATCTTTGTTAATTAGGGGTCTTACAATGTCTAACTCCCTACCATGGCTCACAGTCCTATTTTCTTTCTTTCTTTTTTTTTTTTTTTAAAGAAAGAGAGGGACAGTGAGACAGAGAAACAGAATCAATTTTTTAATTTAGTTTTTCATTTCTCTGACTCCTCATGTATGTGGTGCTGAGGTTTGAACCCACATCCTTACCCATGCCAGGCAAGCGCCATAACTGCTGAGCCACCGATCCAGCCCCCCCAGCCCTATTTTCAATAAACAAAAGTTTAGAAGGCAACAAGAACACATTGTAGTTTCCAATAAACAGTCACAAGAAGCAGCATTTCATGGTACTGACAGGCAGAAGGTGGCTGATATATCTTCATCAGATGAGTGACAGTGGAAAATTGGGTCATACAGAACCACAGAAGAGAAAGTGAGCGGGACTATGGGTGAGGCAGCCTGGACTGCGTGTTCCCTGTTAACCAAGGCAGCGGAACTCTGCGGTGCTGCATGTGGTTCATGTTTGCTGTTTAAGAATACTCCTTTCCTTAAGACAGAGGTGATGACTGGCGGCAACACAGCCTTCAGTCAGCAGAAGACCCAGGAAGACTTCAGTTAATATGTGCTAAGGCCACCATTCGGTCCAGATTCCAAAAGAACCCCAGGGAGCTAGAACAGTGTCACCTAGGACCTATGCTCTTTGGCAAGAATCACAGGATAGATGAACATATGGACCTTAAGATCTTTCTCTGACAAAAAGCAATGATCTCCAGTATAGTTTTGTTAGTTCTTGGTGAAAAAATACTTTTGAAATTCAACCATGCTTGAATATGGCCATTTCAGAAAAATCTAAAACTATTTAAGAAAACAAGGCTGTGTTTTTATTAGCTTCAAAAAAATGGGGAAAATATCTGAGTAATATTCAGCAGTATTTATCACTGGTAATATGTCATGGTTATATGTCCCTCTAAAAATTCCAGTTTTATTGGGTAACAGATTCTTCTATCTGTTCAAAATAATCATTTTGCCCATGTGGCTTAGTTCTCTAACCACACCTCTTTTTTTGATGACACACTTTCTATCAGACACTGAGATAAAAACAGTCATCACAGAAATATTCAGGTCATGTCCGCCACCCAGAGTGGGGCCACACGATCAGGACAGGATGCAGCAGAGGGCACTGCCCCAATCCAGGATGAAAAACAAGCAACCGGAGGTTTTGTTTTCACTCTGGCAGGGAAGAGCTGACTTCCCCTGCCCTGGACGCAGGTGAGGCCATGAGAGGCACCCACCAGGCCCGGAATTCACTAAAGAACACCTGGTCTTGGCACTTTGTCTCTACTAAAGGTTTGGTCTTCAACCATAGTCACCAAAACATGGCTGAACACTGACCGTTTTTTGTTTTTTTGGTTTTTTTTCCCCACTGAAAACCCATCAAAGGATGGGTAAGATGCAAAGATTCCAAGGTCTTATTCATGTTTCCCTGTATCAAGAGACCCAGCACTTATTAAAAACAAAAACAGAAAACCCAGCTGTGTTCAACATGATTCTCTCAAGACCACAATTCAACAGGAGGAAGACAAATGCACACTAGTATCACCCACCTGTTCTCACAATGATGGTGGATTCCAGGGGGAAGTGACTATTGTAACTATAGCCTGAGCCCCTCTCTACCAGAGAGGGCCTTCCCAGTTTACAAACATCCTGAACTATGAAGACAATCCGTGAACCATGCTTTGAGGAGGTATACAAGCATAGACTTACTGTACCAGAAAACAACAAGAAAAAATTCAGAGCTAGAAAAAAACAAAACAAAAGACCTGTCACCTACCATACATTGGGAGGGGATTTTAAAGGTGGCTCAGGGACATTCAATGCTCTGTGAAATTAGCCACTTCTATGCCCAACCCTTCTCTTGGGGATCTCCTGCTTCTCATTTATTTATGTAGTTACATTAGTAACTTTAAGGTCCTCCGACAACATGGACTTTACTATTCTTCTAGGTATTTGTTTAACTTTCCGTGAAAACTAGTTCTTTACTTGACACAGCACAGGTTTTAAACGAGTGCTGGATGTGCTTGTTTTATTTCTAATTATCTGTAACTGACATGTTCACAGAGGCTTAGAAGAAGAGTAACAGAACAATTAATTTAGAAATTAGGCTACAGGGCTGGGGCTGTTGCGCAGCAGTAGAGCACGAGGCACTGAAAATAAACAAATAAAATTAAAAGAATTCTGGCTGCTATTTATCTTCTATTGTCAGAGATAGCTTTCATTCCTGTGAATGTCTCCCCTAATTCCAGGAAGAGTTCTGGATGCTGATGATGTCAGACAGTCTTTCTTAACCTTTTAAGACTCACACAGCCACTTTTGATAATCATAAAAACCTTATCCTCCCTATCCGGATTCTGATATACCCATCCCTAGCTGTCTTTGGAAACTGATTTGCATTCCCAGGCTCCTGGCTTCCCCACTTCTGATGACTCTCCCATCTCTGTCTCTAGTTCCAGCCTCCTCTTTGAACACCATATTTGTTTATCTGGCTGACTTCTAACATATCCCTTAGGATGCCTTATCAGGCCTCTCAAAAGTAACAAAGGATACAACCAAATGCTAATAAACCCCTCCCCCAGAAGCTCACCACCACAGGCCCTGCTGCTCCTTCTAGCCCAAATTGTCACTGCATCTTTGGCTTCTTTTTTAACCAACTCCACATCCAGTCAATCTATCATCAAATCCTATATTAGCCCTGCATTCAAAATACCTCCTGAATCCAACCATATCTCAGCATAGCCTCTGCTCCCCACTAGTCTGAGCCACAGTACCTCTCATCTAGTTGGTTACAACAGCCCTTAGATTCTGAGGGTTGAGGGGTCCTTCTTGCTCCCCACCCGAGGATGGCTCCACCCAGCAGGGAAGGGTCAATGATTCACTTTACCTGCAAAACTTTCAGTTCCCTAGCACACCACTGAGGCCTGCCCCACAGCCATTAGGCCCCACAGGAACTGGCCCCACTCACTCCATCCAGCCCTACGGAACACCACTTTCGCCTCAGGGCCTTGACACACCTTCTTCCTCCTGCTCTAACTTCTTCCCAGAGAGAGCACACTGCCAACAAACTGCCTTGGGCCCACAGGCCTCAAGGTCAAGCAGCCTCTCTTCAGAAGGGCCCTACTCGGTCTTCCCTTGCCCTGCCTTGCTTTCCTTCACAGCTCTTAGCACTTCCTGGCACTCTATTTTCAATCTATTGAGTGATGGGGCCTCCCCTTCACTGGAATGTAAACTCCATGAGAAAAGAAGGTTGTTTGCTCACTGCTACACCCCCAGTGCCTGAGGCAAGCCTGACACAGACTAGGCATTCAATCATTTTTTTTTTCTGTTCTTGAATGAATGCACATTCTTTACTGGTCAGAAATATTTTGTTGAACTTGATTTTCTGTTATTTGTATTATGAAAATAAATATTTCCTCTTTTCCCAAGTGAATAATAAAATAATGTATGATTGTTAAACTATACATACCTCCCCCTGTGGAGTCCGTCATTTGCCCTCTCTGAAACACACCATGGTGGGGGAGGGTGCAGGGTACCCCCTGCCTTGAAAATCAGTAGTATGATGGTTGAATGCATAAACACTCATGAGCGTACCTAAATTTTTGCTAAGCTCCTGGCACATTCTGTAGTCCTATACCTCTTATTAAGCCTTCAAGCTTTGTTACCTTAAAAAAAGTGTTCCGGAGAATCAGGCCCATAAAATCCTGTCTGCCTTATCTATGGTAATGGCAGAGTTCCTTTCAGTTATTTCTGAATACAGCTGGCTCAGATTTCAATGCCAAGTGGCTGGCTACATTACTTTTGTTGTATGGCTCCTTGCAGTTTGGCCCCAAGAGCCGCAGAAAGTACTGTGGAACGTTAAGAAAACTCCTCAGAGGAGAGAACCCAGAAGCGCTTATAAAACCCTCCTGTCAGGAGTCTCCAATACATTGGGGTTTCTGGCTATTTGGCCAGTATGGGTGCTTTTCAGAGGAGCAAGGTTTTTCTTCATGAATGAGCCCCATTTATCCTGCTGCACTAAGTGAGCACTGTTAGCCCCAAGGAGACAGCCATTCTCCCAGCCCTCTGCCCTCTTCCCTGGGAGGCAGTGAATGTCACCCCATGACACCACTCTCTCTCTCCATGCAGTCCACCTTTCCTGTGCTCAGCCCCTGGTAAGCCCCTGCTTCAGAGTTCAATCAACTGACTGCTGTCTTCTGTCCCCTCTCTCTCTTTTGTTTTAAAGAGAGAGGGACAGTGAGAGAGACAGAGAAAGAGAGAAACAACTTTATTTAGTTTTTCACATGGCCTTCATTGCTCCAACACTTAGTTGTATACGTGGTGCTGCGGTTTGAACCCGGGTCCTCGTGCTTGCCAAGCAAGCGCCGAAACCACTGAGCCACCGCTCCAGCGCCCCCTTTCTCTTTTCTTAAAGCATAATCTTTCTACAGCTTTTATAGACAAGACTTTGGAATTCTTGCAGAAAAATAAGATATTCTTAGTTGCGATTCATCTGAGAAATAATTCATAATACAGTTCAAGAATCTGGCCAAACTAACAGAGATAACAGAACATAGACGAGTATCAGTTATACCCTTTGACCTCCTCAATAAATAAAATGCAATAAATCATATGCAAGTCTTGATGCACTTTTTAAATATACATTAACTATTTCTTAAAAGCTTAAATGTTTCTATGTGACATGGAATTCTGTTTAATCTTTCAGGAATTTAAGTTGTTGGGTGGTTTGCACAAAAGAGAAAAATGGTAGATATGGATTATGAAGGAAGCATTTTGTCATTCAAGCCAAAGCTCCTACAAAAACAGTTTCTTTTTTTAAACCACAAATCTGGATTCCTAGAATGTGTGTGTAATTTAACCCTGGACTTAACTGCTCTGCATCCTACTCAGGCTGTGCAAGTGGCTTCCTTTCTTCCTCTGTTCTCTCAACACCAAACATAGGCAGAGTTAACCTATGTGCTGGTGACAGTCTGATCGACCCCCAAATTCCTGCACCTGTCTGCAAAGCATCACTGCCAGCCCTCCTGACTGCCCCCACTCCAGATTCCCTGAACACTGTTTTACTTTTTTTTTTCCCACCTCTTCTCTCAGCTTGGTGGAGCAAGTATTTTGTTAACAGTCCTTTGGCTAGTTTCAGCATAGAGTTTCTGGCATTAGTCAGGGTTGGAGCATTTCAGAAGCCCAGCACTAACCCAAGAAAATATTTCCCTATTTGAACTCTTTTACTCCTCTATTCTTCTGCCATCTCCAAAAAGGAAGGGGGTGGGCAGACAAAACTCTCACAGACAACAACGAGACATACAGTCACAAAACATTTCTATTCAGCTTAACACTAACAGAATCCTAAAACCTGGAGTAACAACTTGCAAACCTCAGCCTAAACACAGATATCAAAGTCTTACACGTAAATTATATCTTATAAACTTTAACGTTTTGCCTTTTTTTTTTTCCTACTGACTTATGTGAAAATGTGGAACACTACGACTGGCCAGCCAGTAGATGGTCTCAACATTGCCCTGGTAGGCACTCAGGTTGGCTGGAGTGAACTGAGAGCTCAGAAAAGGTGGGGGAGCCCTGGCCAATCCAAGGAGGCCTGAGGGGCAATGTGGGGAGGATGCTGGGAAAGGATTTTGCTTCCTCATCAAAGACAAGAACAGTGGTGACAGGTGCCTCCTGGGTTCTCCACTTTGAAGTTGGTCATAAGGCACATGACTAAGAAAGCCATCTGGTGCCCACAAGAAAATAAATCTAAAATTTACAAACTCAACACAACCAACTGGGTGGATGGAAGGGATGAAAAGAGCATAGGTTTTTATGGCAAAGAGCAGAAGTGGCTGCCACCTCCAGAGTTTCTGAAGATATGCAGAAAACCCTTAGAGTCACAATTAGCCTGATTTCCTTTTCTATCATTTACAGTCTTTATATGTATGAGGTGAAAAAAGACATGCTTATATCTTCCAGATTTGGTCTCCACTTACAAGTAGGAAATTTTGCTTAGAAAACATCCAGCTAATGGAACAAATATGACTTATTCTTTTTAAAAATTTGTATTAGTACATTATAGTTATAATGACTCACTCTTAAAGCATTTATATTTATCACAGGGGTCCTCAGTCTTCCTCAATCCAGAGCTGTCTCTCTACCCATCCATATTTTACCATCCATCCACCAACAACCAACTTCTGAGTCCCTATCCTGTGCTGGACGCTATAGTAGGCACTGGGGATACAAACAGCCCAAAGGACAGAAAATAGTAAACCCAATTTAAAGATAAGGACACGGAGGAGCACAGGCTTGAAATGACTTTCCCTCAACCAAAGGTCTACATGTGGCAGAATTAGGATTCAAATCTAGAAACATCTGAATTCACAAGCCTCGGCTTTTAACTACACTCTGCAACCTCAAACACTAGCCATCACTTTGCTCACCTAATTCAGAAACAACAAAAACTATATGGCCTTTTTTTTTTTTAAAGAGAGATTCAATTTTAATTTTTTCCTCTGATTTTTGTTTTCCCAATACTTAGTTGTGTATGTCATGCTGGGGTTTGAACCTTGGGACCTCACGCATGCCAGGCAGTGCCCCACTGCTAAGCTATTGCTCCAGTCCTGTATTGCTTTTTTAACTTTACAATTTTGACTGCCCCCAACTCCACCACCGGCAGCAAGGTAGTTACTGTGTGTCATTTCTGGACATTTGATGCCCCTAGAATGAAGGTCTACTTTCACTAGGATGTCTGACTGACACTGTGCAGGGTGGCAAAGCCACCATGACAATCTTTGTGTCAGTAGCTTCATCTTGCATCTTCTGGCTACTGTATACACCCAGGGACTTTTCTACCTTGCTCAACAGTGCCTGTACACCTGCAAGCATATGACAAGCCCTCCATGCGTATTTCCTCCGCTCCTCCTGCCTCAATACTGGGAATTGAACTCAGAGGCACTCTACCACTGAACTAAATCCTCAGATCTTTTTAAATTTAAAAAAAAATTGAGATAGGGTCTCACTAAGTTGCTTAGGCTGGCCTCAAACTTGCAATCCTCCTGCCTTGGCCTCCTGAGTAGTGAGGGTTACAGGTGTGCACCACCATGCCCAGCTCTTTCATACATATCTGCTGACTAAATGTGTGAAGCAAAATAAGCCGAAAAATCAGATGCTGTCTCAGGAAATTTTGAATGCCAGCTCTTGAAACTCTTAATTTAATGAGTTGATGTCACTTCAAAGACCTTGGGAGAGTCCCATTCCAGAAGGTGCTTGTAACTTGCTGACTAAGCTCTCTGTACACAATGTTTATAGCAAATATGTTCCTAACTATGAAACCCTGGAAACAAATCAAATGTCCAGTATTTGGATAAAAAGTTAAACCAGCAGCCACTTATCAGTGCAGGGGTTTATTTTATTGACATCACAAGAGAAGGATGTGGAGTGTGAGGACACAGGAAAAGGGCAACACAAACCAAGGTCAGATGCAGAGCAGAACAACAGAGAGAATGATAAATCGATACCATCTGTGTAAAAATTTGCACACGGAAATTGGCATGAGAATGTGAACACAGACTCGTTAGGATGCTTCTTCAGCGTTTAATAAATGCCAAAAATTTAACAAAATAATTGACCACTGGCTCTTCTCTCCACAGCTTTTGTATCATTAATGCTGTGAATTCTATCAAAAAGCATGTTCACAATTTAACATGTGACAAATTTTGAAAAACATGCCTTCTTTGTGGGTGTCAAGAACATGAATGCCTTCTTGACAAAAAACATTCACTTATTTGCCAGGATAAATGTATAAATTATTCTTAGTGTCTGAAGGCCACACTCAGTGAATGCTGAGCATGCATGGAAAACCTGATATGTGATTCTCTCACTGCAGATTCGGATGACCCAGCCTCTGCTCTACAGAGACAACTCTTCCTGCTAAGACGGGCACCCTCAGGATGCTCTATGCCTGAGGCCTGCATTTGTACACTCTTCCTTTGGCTAACATTGATTGTTCAAGTATTTCTGAACTTGGGTGTACTTCTCTCAAGTAACAGTGACAACCATGGGTACAACTTGCTGAATATTTATCAAATACTGGGCATGCTTGCAAGCACTTTCCTATAATCTTGTTTTGTGGTATAATCCCAAAGTATATGACACATAATCCCAGAGTATATGCAAATAAATTCACATTTGCTAGAAGCATTATACTTTAGTTCATGTAACTCATGTCCACACTACAAAGGAGATGTTGATATTACAATCAACATTTTATAGTTGGGTTATAGAAAATAAGGCCAGTTGCTGTAAGCTAACCTTTCACGAGAGTCAAGAGAAATGGATTAGTTAGCTTCCTATCTCAACTCACTGAATTTCAATCCTTGCCTCATTCTCACCTGGAATATTACACTTTTAGGAGTTCAGAATTAATGGATAAAACACAAAAAGTCATGCTTACCAAAGAACGTTCTAAATTTATTTTTCTACTCACACCTACCTTGTACTGCCATGAAGATGCAGGCCCCTGAAAGGCAGAGACCCCTGCCCCTTTACACTTTACTGGAAGGAGGAAATACTCTCCTAAAACAATTCCATGAGTACAGGCAAGTCCTATCAGGTCTTGCTAACTTCATCTCTTCCATGCAGAATCCTGCCCTCTGCCTCATCATACATTCACACAAGTCAACTTCCAGTCACTCCCTATAGATTAAACTCTTATGGAAAGAAACAGACTCCCTCAGGTGACCTCAAGTACTAGAGGTTTATGGTAAGGATACAAATAACAATCAGGCCTGGAGACAGGTCTCACCCAAATCAAAAAGGCACTGAGAACTGGGAGGAGCCAGATGGCATCAGAACTGGAGTCTGCTCTCCACTCAGCAACGTGTGTGTGTGTGTGTGTGTGTGTGTGTGTGTGTGTGTGTGTGGCGGGGGGGGGGTGGGGCGCCTGCATCCCATATCAATGATAATCCAGCCTTTCTTTCTCTGCTTTCATTGCTCCTAAAGTCCATCTTGGGTCTATCTTGCCTCTTTGTGTATTCGGGGTTTCTTCCTTGCTGGGAAATTGTCTGGTGACCTCCCTGTGATTGTCTTCCCACCCACTTTCTCACTCTCCCCATCCTAGATGTTTTTCACCTTCATATAAAGGTGTCCTAGTTCAAGTTGGGCGTGGTAACCTACATTTGTAACCCCAGTGACTCGGGAGACTGAAGCAGAAGGACTGCAAGCTCAAAGCCAGCCTCAACAATTTAATGAGGCCCTAAGCAACTCAGCAAGACCCTGTCTCAAAATAAAAATAAAAAGGTCTGGGGATGAGACTCAGGAGTTAATCACCCCTGGGTTAAATCCCTGGTACCCCCTGCCACACACACACACACATACACACACACACACACACGTCATAGTTCAAATTTATATACAGAATCTGACTGAACACATGGTTCCAGGGCTTGAATCTGGGCTAAGCTTGTCAGTTTATGGCTGCCTTGGAGTCAGGGACTCTAGAAGGGTAAAGGTCGAAGAGATCACGCTATTTAGGGGCAAGGCCACCCTTCTTCCCTCAGCAGAAAAAGAGCCTTTTTAGAAGGGACTACTGAAAACACAGAGAAAAAAAACAAACAAACTCAGTTTCTCCTCCACTGTCACTCAATAGTCAATCTAGAATTCTTTTGTGACCAAATGTAAATGTGCTTCCCCCCACATACCAAGCAAACAATTCTACAGTGGACACCACCTGAGTGTCTTAGCTCAACTTAATTCTAACACTCTACCTGGAGACTATGTGAGATCCCATAGGTTGAGGGTTCAGTCCCCAACCCCAAATGACAGTTGATATACCTGTGTATCAGACAAATGGCTAGAAATCAGGTTCCTACAATTCCCCTATCTTGGGTCCTATTGATTTGCAGGAGGGCCTCACAGAACTCAGGGAAACACTCAACATTTACCATCTAATTATGAAAGACACTGATGAGCACTAGATGAGGAAACAGACAGGATAAGGTGTGTGTGAGCTTCTATTCCCTCTCTAGAAGCACCACCCTCCAGGAACCTCCAGTTTGGCTATCCAGAAGCTCTCTGAACTCTATCCTTTGGGATTTTATAGAGGCTTCATTACATAGGCATGACTGATTAAAATCACTGGCCAACTTAACCTTTAGTTCTTCTCCCCTGCCAGGAGGCCTGAGGGTGGAGCTGTAAGTCTCAGCCCTCTAATTCTGCTTTGGTCTTGCTTGGTAACCAACCCCCACCATGAAGTCACCCAGGGGCTGCTACCCATAGATCAACTTATTAACATAACACACACAAAAAATGATTCCTTTCTAAAACCAGGAAATGAAACAAAGATTAAAAATATATGGGTACCTGCATGGCAGCACACTTGTTAGTCTCTCTAGGGAGCTGCTCCCCATATGGTTATGGCACTTACAATACTGTGCATTCCTAGGCTTGGTCAGAAGCACAGGACACTGTGTAGTATCTGCCGTCACTTCATGTCTGTCTGTCTGAATTCATAGCTAATCGGGTGGTACCACTGCTCCCGAGCCACACTGATGTTCCTGGATCAGCTTCATTAGAAAACTTACCTTTCACTGATGTATGCCAGTGGCTACCACTGCTCATACAGAGTTCTAACACAGCAATTCTTTAACCTTTGTCTCAGGATTTTTAATATTCCTAAAAATTGAGATTCCTAAAGGGGTTTCTGTTAATTTGGCTTTATCTATTGATATATAAGAAATTGAAATTGAAAAAATATTTAATACATTAACAATGTGATAATGATAAAACCATTAGATCTTAACAAAAAACATTTTATGAAAAACAATTATATTTTCCAAAAAAAAAAAACAACAAATTTTAGGGAGGAGAGAATTATTCTATTTTTAAAATATTCTATTTAAAAAAAATCTCTTTAGTGTCAAGTTTCTTTGCAAATCTCTTTAACAGGAGACAAACTGGAGACTCTCTGTTTCTAAATTCATTTGCGCAGTACTGGAAATCATACCCAAGAGCACTCTACCAATGAACTACCCAGACATTTTATGTATTTTATTTTGAGACTTGGTCTTACAAAGTTGTCCAGGCTGGTCTTGAACTTGTGATCCTCCTCCCTTGGCCTTCAAAGTAGCTGGGATTACAAGTGTGCACCACTGCACCTGGCATTAAGTCCAATTTGTTGTGCTATGTAGTTTTGGTTACAGTACATGAAGACAGTCGGGCCTCATACAGATGTACATGGAAAGCCTTTTCAGACAGCTGTAAATATTCTTCTTTGACCCTATACCAACACTTAACAAGTACAGATTTCTTAAAGGTTAGCCAAAACCCTTTCAATGAATTTTTCATATTTTGCTATATGAGATTAATTGTCTTGCACTGGAATATACTTTTCCCAGACTGTATTTGTAAAAGCACACACTAATCACTGAAAAATACTGGTACACCAAGTTATGCAGGTTTTCCAAATATGGATGTATTGTATTGCACTATACCTAAAATGCACCACTGAGGTCATCAGCAAAGTCTTTCAATATTGGGAGGTGGTCAAGCTCATGATGGCAGATGCAAGCTTTCCAAAATTCTCATTTTTGCTAGAATTTTATCATTGAAAAAAAATATTGATAGTAGTTTTTCTTGAAGTGTCAGGTTGACTTTGTTCTTTTCTTGAGAAAGGTTTGCTAAATGTCCAAGTCTGAATAATCATTGCTTATCTGTCAGATATTCTGCCCAGTTAGAGAAAGTAGCTAGTTTAGCCTGTAACCAAAATAATTGCACAAGTATTTTTTCTTAAGAAACCACAGCTTTATTATCAGCAGAACTTTATTCTCCCTGTTGTATCACACAGCATATTAAAAAGACATGTGTTTTAAAACTGAGTTTAAGGTGAGCACTGCCTTGATTAATGATTAGGCACCAGAAGTTTATCCACCACTGCTTTTGCAGCAACATTCCAAAAGTCAACACAATGAAATCATCAAATAATATCCTAATCTTAGTATAAAAACAAAACTGACTACCTGAAAAGGATGTCAGAGACTCCCCAGAGTCTATGAACCATACTTTGAGAAAAAAAAAATCCAAATCCATTCTAAAAAGTGTTTAATAAAAATTCATGAATTTTTCAATAAAAGAACACAACTATATTAAGCAGGGAGGTTCCAGAAGATTTAATGGATAAGAGACCTTTTCAATTCAGCCATCAAGACCAAATAGGAAGTTTAATGGTAGAAGAGGCTAAGAAAGTCTCAAGCAACAGTAAAGAGCTAGAAATGTGCAGGGAACTTTTGTGGAGCAGAAACAGAAGACAACACAAACTTGTGTGCATAGGCAAAGTGTCTCTGTGCAGGTCACCTCTTCCCATGCCTGTCTTCTTCACTAATGAACGTTCAGAACCTTCACACAGTGACTAGCACATGGAAAGCACACTATAAATGTTCACTGAATGAAAAAATGAAAGAGGTTCAGAAAAATGAATTACCTGCTCAAGGTCACACAGCTAGAAGTGGTGGCTACAAGACTGAACTCAGGTCTTCTTGCCCCAAATCCCCTGTTGTTTCCCTACAAAGTGATGGAAATCATGGGCATAGTGTAGGCTGTAAATACAGTTGGTGCACATAGTGAAGAATTTTTAGTCAAGGAGTGTCATAATCACATTTGTGTTGTGGAAGGATTAAATCCAGCAGTATCTGAGATTGCTTGGAATGGAACAGAACAGGAAGAAGAAAGACCAATTTAGTCAGTGTTAGTGAAAATCATGAAGATGTTTGGAAGGGGTGTGTTCAAACAGACCTTGAGATTTCCTCTTTTCTGACACTTAACTGCAAATTTGGACAAATTACCTTGGTACTTAACTGCAGAATGGAGATATAATAACATATAATTTTATAGAGTTATTGCGAGCAGTAAATGAAAAAAATGCATACAGAGCAATGAGTACGGTTCTTAACTCAATAAATATTAGCTATAAAAAAGGAAGGAAGAGAGGGAGGGTGAAAGGAGGGGGAAACAAAAGACAGGAAAGAGGAAAAATGGCAGTGGGAGGGAAATATCTGTGGAATGAGAGTGAACTCTGGCAGTGTCAGAGAGAAAGTGAATTTACAAGCCGTGCTGTGGTTTCCTAACCACAGAACAAGAAAGAAGCCTCCTGTCATTCCAAGGTTTCAAGCCTGGGTGATCATCAGAATGAGTTGATCTGAAGGTGCCCACAGGGCATCCAGATGGAGGTGCCAAGGAGGCTGGCACTGTGGTACCAAAGGGGAGAAAGCTTCCTCAAAGATGCAGAAGTCTGCTGCAGAGAAGGATGGACAAGTCTGGAAGGGCCCAGGGGGAAGATTCCATACGTGTGTGTGTGTGTGTGTGTGTGTGTGTGTGTGAGTGATGTGGCACTGTGGATGGGGGCAAATGGAAAGGTAATGGGAAAGGAGCTAGAGCGGTGACTCAGTGATTATGGTGCTTGCCTGGCATGCGTGGGTTCAAACCCCAGCAACATGTACACAATGAAGTGCTGGAGCAACAAAGGCAACATGAAAACCTAAATAAAACTGATTCTCTCTCTCTCATACAGTCCCTCTCTTAAAAGAAACAAACAAAATAAAAGGCAATGGGAAAAAACAGGATCCAAGACAAAAGGAAGCCTCTGCTGAGAGTTCCGAACCAAACATGTTGGCCAAACATGTTCAGGTTTCACCTGTTTCTAGCCAGCTGCTACTGTCGTCCTGCCAAACCTGAGATCTAAAGCTTTCCTTTGGCACCAGCTTGGGCGCATTCTGCCCTCACTCCTCTTCCCCAGAAGTGGTTTCTCGGAGAGTGGCACATGTGGCACTTACTTTTTAAGGTTATATGATATTACGGCAAAACAAAGCAAGACCATCGTTAGGAACAGTGTCGTGGTAGTGTCTCTGCAGCTCTGGGCTCCATTGGGGCCTATCAGCTACCTGTGATTCTGGCTCTTCCTGCTGCCTTTCCCCACCTGCCACACACACTACCCTCTACCCTAGTCTAGCAGTCCAAGCTTACTCCACTCCACCGGACTTTGTTCCTTCTGCTGCCAACTCCTTGGCCTGTTTCCTCCTAGAGAAGGACACTGATGAGCACTAGATGAAGTGCTCCCATTTCCCTGGACATAACCCTTCCTAGATATTTCTGCACAAGGCAGCCCCTATTGTGTGGTTGAGTGGTTCAGGAAAGCAGATAGGGAAGGAGCCGCCAGAGAAGCAATAGAGGATGGGAACAGGCTAGTCAGAGAAGCCCAAGGGGAGGCTGCTTAAGAAAAGGAACTTCATGAAGAAAAGATATAGGAACTTACAGCGTGTACTCTCACTGGGAGGAATACTGCCTCCACCAGTGGGGAAAGAAGTGGTTTTTGTGGGAAGGGACTAAAACAATTGTCTGATATTACAGTGGTTCATGACACTCCAAGGTTTGGCCCTATTTAACAAAAGTCTATTCCTTAATATTTAACTTACCTCATTAGGGAGAAAATTTTAATTCATTAAGTTGTCCACTCAAATTTATATTAATTTTTTCTGCCTATGTGGTGGTTAAGAAAAACAGGCTAACAAGCACATCTGGAGGAAGGTGGTCCAGTGAACAGGTGTGAGAGAAGGGCAGCCAGGGAGGTCTGCATGGAGTGGGCAAGGGAGACAGTAGTGTTGTGGCTTCTTTCCTCCCCTTCATGACCATACGGAGCACATGCTTGTGTCAGGCTCTGTGATAAGTGCTTCATGCGCCTTACTTTACTTTTCTCCTCACAGCCACCTTATGAAGTAATGTTTCCTCTATAGATGCTTAGAGAATGTAGGTTTCTTATCCAAGGACCCTCGACTGGTCAGTGGCAAAGGATGCAAGATGAAGACAGCCCAAGTCTGATACATGGTCTGCCTGTACTAACTGTAACTATAAGCAGAGCTGGCAAGCCTGGATACGCGTTGGAAGAGGGGAAGAGGTTCCTGCTACACAGTGAGTATATTAAATAAAACATTATTTGAATGAAACAGCAGAGGAGCAAAAAAGATCAAGAGAGGCAACAACTGATGGGTAAGGCAATAGGACAGCATAGAGTCCCGGCAGCAAGGCTGGCCTTGGCAAGCAACAGAGAAAGGCAATGATGAGAAAGCCGGTTAAGAGATGTGAGCAGGTGAGGGGGGCAGAGTCTCAGTAGACAGCAGGAGGAAAGAAATCCTGTCTCCTTGGGGACTCAATCAGCATGAAAGCATTACTTTCTCCAACAACCTTCTTGAATAAAAATTTATTAACATCATGACTCGCCATCTCTCACTGCTTTAAAAGAAAAGACAAAACAATCAGACATGGTTTAGTGAAATAATTCTTTCCATACTTTGCCTGAGGCAATTCTGAGAAATTCCTTTTGCTTAGTGACTTCATACCTGTCATGCATGTCACAGCACAATACACTGCTCTCATGTTTGTGGTGACACTGTTGTAAACAAGCTTACTGAGTGGTCAGGCATATAAAAGAACAGCACAGACACGTGTATGTACAGTACATGATACTTGATAATGACAGCAAACAACCATGGCACTGGTTTATGTATTTACTATAGTAAACTTTTACTGTTATTTTAGAGTGCATCTTCATACTTATCTTTAAAAACAGGCAAATGTAAACAGCTCCAGGCAGATCCTTTGGAAGGAATTCCAGAAGGCCCTGTTATCACAAGACACCATCATGCCTGCTATTGCCCTTGAAGACTTTCCAGGGTGCAAGATGGGGAGGTGGAAGACAATGATATTGATGGTCCCCACCCTGTGTATCCCTAGGCTAATATGTATGTTTGTGTCTTAGTATTTAACAAAAAAGTTAAAAAACAAAAATAAATTTTAAATAGAAAAAAACACAGAATAAAGATATAAATATTTTTGTATAGCCGTATGATATGTTTGTGTGTCTGTGTGTGTGTGTATCTTCCCCTGTAGTACTGGGGATTGAACCCTGGGGTGCTTAATCTTTGAGCCATATCTCAAGCCCTTCTAAATTTCTATTTGATATAGGGTCTCACTAAGTTGCTCAGGGCCTGGCTTTGAACTTGCCACCTTTCCACCTCAGCCTCCCGAGCCAATGGGACCATAGGCATGAGCCACTGTGCCCAGCTGATATGTCTGTGTTTTAAGATAAGTATGATTATCAGTCAAAACGCTAAAAAACTATAAGGTTATTTAAAAAGTTATAGTATGCTAAAGTTAATTTATTATTGAAGAAAGAAAAAATATTTTTATATAAATTTAGTGTAGCCTAAGCATAGTGTTTAAAAATCTATACTAGTGTCCAGTACTGTCTTAGGCATCACATTCACTCACTACTCACTGACTCACCCACAGCAACGTTTAGTCCCATAAGCTCCATTGTAAGTGCCCCATGTAGGTGTATCTTTTTTTTTTTAACCTTTTACAACACATTTTTTATTATACCCTTTCTACATTTAGATATGCCTAGGTACACCAACAGCACTGTTACAACACAGTGTACAGTATTCAGTACAATAATATGCTGTACCAGTTTGCAGCTTATGAGCAATAAGCTATACCACATACCTTAGGTTTATAGTAGGCTGTACTACTTAGGACTTTATAAATATATTCTATGATGCTCATACTACAACTACAAAATCACCTAATGAAGTTATTTCTCAGAATATATTCTTGTCATTAAACAATGCATGACTGTATACTAGCAATCACCTTAAAAGTCGATGATCTAAAACTATACTAATTGTAACTAAATTAGAAATTGGTGATATAAATATACCAACTAAAAGAGTTTGTCAGAGTGGATTCGAAAAACAAGATGTAATCAGTGTTTCTAATAAACCTACTTTAAATGTAAAAACACATGTAGGCATAAGAGGCAAAAACAGAACTGAAAGAAGAAACATGAATCTGTATTACATTTGGAGACTTTAACATCACTCTCTCAGACATGGAGAGACACAGCAGGCAGGAAGTCAATAAGGACACAGTTGAACTCAACAGTACTATCAATCTGCTGGATATACTAACATCTATAGACTACTTCATCTAACAGCAGATGACACATTCTTTTCAAACTCACACGGAACATGTAATGAAGAGTCCACATACCAGGACATTAAAAATACCTTACTATGCCTGGCACAGCACACATCTGTAATCCCGACTTAGGAGGCTGAGAAAGAAGAATTGCAAGTTCAAGGTCAGCCTTGGCAGCTTAGCAAGACTGACTCAAAAAAAAGGATGGGTGTGTAACTCAGTGGCCAAGTAGTCCTGGGTTTAATCCCCAGTACGAAAACAACAATAGAAACACTTTAATAAATTTAAAGAAACACAAATCATATGCAATGCCTGTTCTCAGACTACAATGCAATTAAATTAGAAATCAATAACAAAAAGGTAGAAAATCTTAAAAATATTTGGAGATTAAACAACCACATTTTTTTTTTTTAAATTTTGTACTAGGGATTGAAGCCGGGGCACTTAATGCCTAAGCCACATCCCCAGCTGTTTTTTTCTTTTCTTTTATATAAGGAATTAAATCCAGGGGCACTTTACCCCTTTCATTTTATATTGAGACAGGGTCTCACTAAGGAGCTTAAGGCCTCTCCAAGTTGTTGAGGCTGACTTTGAACTTGCAACCCTCTTGCCTCAGCCTCCCGCATCACTAGGATTACAGGTGTGCACCACAACACGAGGCTAAACAACACTTTTAAAAACACAGGGGTCGAAGAAGAAATCAAGAGAAATTTACGAATATTTTGAACTAAATGAAAATACAATTTATCAAAATCTGTGAGATACAGCAAAACGTGTTTATTAGAGGGAGACTGAGAGCACTGAATGCACGTCTTAAAAAATGGGAAAGCTCTAAAATAAAAAATTTAAGCTTCTGCCCTAATAAAGTATAGAAAGAACAAATTAAGTAGAAGAAAAAAAATTAGGGCAGAAATCAGAAAAACTGAAAACAGGAAATCAATAATGAAAAATCAACTAAATTAAAAGTTGTTTACAACTGAAGCTTCTGGTAGGGATAACGAAGAAAAAAGAACAAATTATCATAAATTATTGTTAAAAATGAAAGACAGCTAGGCGTGATGGCACATGTCTGTAATCCCAGTGGCTCAGGAGTCTGAGGCAGGAGTATATAGCAAGTTCTAGGTAAGCCTCAGCAACTTAGAGGTTCAAAGCAACTCAGACAGTCTCAAAACAAACACACAAAAAGGGATGGGGATTCCGTTTGGTGGTAAAACGTCTCCTGGGTTCAATTCCTAATACAGGAATATTACGCACAATTCCAAGTTCATTAACTTGATAACCTACAAGAGATAAATCAATTTGAAGGACATAATCCACTAAAATTCACAGAAGAAAATAATAAATAGGCCTGTTTCTATTAATACAATTGAATCAATAATTAATAACTGTGCAAAAACAGAAAGCACCAGGTTCAGATGGTTTCACTAGTGGAGTCTTCCAAACATTTAAGGAAGAAATTATACAAATTCTCCAGAATCTCAGAAGATGGTAGCAGAGAGAATAATTTGTAAATGGCAAAACCAGGTAAGTGACATGCACAACTAGATTCAGACTAACATCTCTCATGAAGAATCTTCAACAAAATAATAGCAGATTGAATCCAACTATGTATAGAAAGAATGATACATTGAAACCAAGTGAGATTTATCTCAGGTAAGCAAGAGTAGGTAAACATTTCAAAATCAACTAATGAAATCCATTATAAAAGGCTAAAAGAGAAACACCACATGATCAAATCAACAGAAAAGGTACTTGGAAAAATCCAACAATCAATCATGATAAATAATCGCAGCAAACTACAGGGAAACTTCCTCAACCTGATTAAAAAAAAAACTACAAAAATCCCTACAGCTTAACATCATATTTAAGAGTGAGTAACTGAAGTGTTGCTGCTGAGATAAGGAAAAAGCCAGGATGTCCCTTTTTACCAACACCTTCAACATTGCACTGGAAGGCCTAGCTAATGCAATAAGAAAAGAAAACATAAACTATGAAGACATAGAAGGAAGAAATAAAACTGTCTTTGTTCATAGATGATATGACCGCTTATACAGAAATCTGAAAAAAATTGACCAGGGGAAAATAAAGTTTCCTGGAACTAATACAATTATAGCAATGTTAGAATATACAAGTCAAGGGCTGAAGTGGTGGCTCAGTGGTTACAGTGTTTGCATGGCATGTGCGAGTAAACGGATTCAAACCCCAGCACCACATATGCAACAAAGTGTCCGAGCAAAGTGTCTCTCTCTTTCTCTCTCTCTCACTGTCCCTCTCTAAAGACAAAATGAATATGCAAGTCAACTGTTTTTCTACATACCAGCAATCTATATACCAGCAGTAAGTGGAATTTGAAATTAAAAAGATGCACCATTACATTGGCAAACTCCAAAATGAAATACTCAGGTATAAACCTAACAACATGTGCAAGAATGATGAGGAAAGTACAGAAATGTATCTAATAACTAAACAAATAGAGAGATATTCCATTTTCACAGACAGAAAAATACTGTCAAGATGGCAACTCTTCCCAACTTCATCAACAGATCCAATGCAACTGCAATCAAATCCCAGCAAATTAGTCCATAGATATCAACAAACTAATTTTAAAATATGTGTAGAGAAGCAAAGAACCCAGAATAGCCAACTCACTACTGAAGAACAAATCTGGAGGACAGATGTTACCTGACTTTAGGCTTAGTATTAAGCTACAGTAATCAAGACAGGGTGGTATTGGCAAAAGAACAAAGAGATCAATGGAATAGTACAGAATTGGAAATGGACCCACATAAATACAGTCAACCGATTTTTGACAAAAGAGCAAAGGATTAAAATAGTGCAAAAAAGTCACTGAAAGTACCAGAACTGAACATTCACATGCAAAAGGAGGAAAAAAGATAAAGAAAGAAAAGGAATGCATATAGAAACAGACTTTACAATCTTTACAAGAATTAGCTGGAAATTGATCACAGGCACAAATGTAAAATGCAAAGCTATAAAACTGCTAGAGAATAATATAGGAGAATTCAGATGAACTTGGGTATGGCAAGGTTTTTAGATACAACCAGGTATGATCATGAAAGAGAGAACTGATAAGCTGAATTTAATTAAAATGAAAAACTCCTGCACTGCCAAAGACAAAGTCAAGAGAATGAGAGAACAAGCCACAAATGGAGAGAATATATTTGCAAAAGAAATTTTCAACAAATGACTTATCAAAAATAAAGAACTCCTGAGGCTAGAGCAGTGGCTCAGTGGTTACGGTGCCTGCCTGGCATGCACCAGGACTTGGGTTCAAACCCCAGCACCACATGCACAACAAAGTGTTGGAGCAACAAAAGCCACATGAAAAACTAAATAAAATTGATACTCTCTCTCAAAAAATAAAAATGAAATAAAATAATAATAAAGAACTATTAAAACTAAACAAGAAAACAACCAATCTGATTTTTAAATGGGCAAAAAGACTTGAAGAAACATCTCACTAAAGATGTACAGATTGCAAAAAAAAGGCATATGACAAAATGATCAATTATATATTATATGATATTAGAGAACTGCAAATTTGAAAAAGGAGAAAGTACTATACACCTACAGGAGAAAGTACTATACACCTACCAGAATGGCTCAAATCCAAAACAATGACAAAACCAAATAACAGTGAGGATGTGGTACAAAAGGAACTTTCATTGCTGGCAGAAATGGTACAGCCACTTTGGAAGACAGTTCATTAGTTTCTTACAAAATTAAACACAATGTTACCATACTTCAGCAATCATGCTCTTTGGTATTTACTCAAATGAACTAAAACTTATGTCTATACAAAAATTTGCACATGTCAAGTTTTATCATTTATTATAAGAGCTTTAACCATAATTACCAAACTCTAGAAGCAACCAAGATGTTCTTTAGTAGGTGATAAACACATATTACTGGTAGAAGAAGCCACTTTGAAAAGGCTGCATACTATAATGTGACTCACTATAAGACATTCCAGAAAAGGCAGAACTACCGAAATAGTAAAAACATCAGTGGTTGCTAGGGGTTGAGGGGAAAGAGGGATAGACAGAGCACAGAGATTTTTAGGGCAGAAGCCTGTTGTGCAGGAAAATAAAATGTTGGAGAGGAAGATACACATTTATAAATTTGCCAAAACCCACCGATTGTACACCACCAAAAGTGACTTGGTGTAAATTATGGACTTGGGGCAATTAGAATGTGTAAGTTGATCAATTATGACAAATGTACTACTCTGGGGGGTGGGTAATAGAGGTTGGGGCATACAGAGACAACAGATGTGGAACTCTTGGTACTCTGCTCAGTATTGCTGGAAACTTAAAACTACACGAGAGTATAAAGTTTACTAATTAAAACTACAAAAAAAAGGCATTAGTCTATGAGATATCCACACTATAGGTAATGCCTGCTTTATATCCAGATTTGCAAACCCCTTTCAATAAATCTAACCCCACTCCCCACCCTGGACCACAGACTGTGAATCACTGCTCAAGTGATGTTCTGAATGTGGGAGGGGTCTGGCCTTACCTAGACCTGGTTCAAATTACAGTTCTGTGATGACTAGCCATGTGACAACAGGTGAGCTATTGAAACTGTGGCTCAGTTTTCTCCTTTCTAAAATAGTGTAAGAATACTTTAAAAGGTTTCAGCTTCAAGTAATATTTTTTTCACATCTAACACGATAGGCATTTTTCACATCTAACATGACAGGCATTTAATATCACCTCTGTTCACTAGAATCAGTCATTCATTTTGCAAAGCATGGACCCTGGACCATCGGTGTGAGCATCACCTGGGAACCTACTGGAAGCACAAAGTTTCAACCTGCAACTCAAACAAACTAACTGTTCTGACCAAGGTCCCAGAGACCTGCAATTTCACAGCCTACCAGCAGCTCCAATGCTCCTAGAACATGAGAACCATGATCTAGAGCAGTGGTTTTCAACCATTTTTCCTTATAAGCAGAGGAATTCTCTCTTCAGCAGGGATCTTATTCATGAGGCTGATGTTGTAAAACATGTTAATTTGATTATACAGGATAGGAAGAGCTTGACATTCCCTCAGGGTTCTAGTCTGTTTCCTACAGTCATCCAGGGGGACCTCTGCAGTCTCTGAGGCATAACTGCAGATGCTACAACTTTTTGTGGCACCATTGAAAGAATTAAAGGACTTGACAGTAAACAACCATAATTACATGGCAAACCTCTATGCAGTGAAAGCAAAACAAATAACAAGATGTTGCCCTGCAGCACCACATACACAACAAAGTATTAATGTTGGAGCAATGAAAGCCACATGAAAAAAAACAAATAAAATTGATTCTTTCTCTCTCACTGTCCCTATCTCTTAAAAAAAAAAAAAAAAAAAACAAACACTTCCTGAGGTTTCTGGGGGCATCCACAGCTAAGCCACTTCACAATAGGTGACACTCTAGGGTCACTCTCCAGCACATTACCAGCCCTCAGAAACTATTTATGTACTTGGAGCAAAGTTATAAAAAATGTCAATGCAGTTATCTTCCTGGGCCCAGCCCCAGTTTGCTGTTAAACTGCAAGTGGCTGGAAGACCTGCTTGCTCTGCAGTAGTAAAATTATATTTTAAGTCTTATCAAAATTTGGTGGAATAATATTCCTGAAGGGAGTTGAGGCCCACTAATGAGCTGTGGCAAGCCAGCTGAAAGCCACTGTCCAGGAATACAGTTTGAAAACCATGGCTATGGAGGTTGTATCCAAGGAAATGATTTTGGGAGGGTTTTGTTTACTGAAGAATACCTAGTACAAATATTCAAAATGGGACTCACACAGGTTGACCATGAGTAAAGAGAGCAGAAGGAAGAACGTGAGACTGGAGAAACAGCTCCAGAGAGGAGATCCACTTTGGTTTATGTGGAGTGACAGGATGCCTAGTTAAAGATTATCCTAAAACTGGCATTTTTGGTCAAATCAGTCATCCTTCATCAGCACCCCATCTTCCAGCTTCCAGCTCATAGTTGTCTGGACTGAACTGTGAATGTCCCTGCCTGACCAGGAGCATCACCTTGCAAGTCTATCCAACTGCAGAATCTCAGAGAAAGGAAAAAGCACCCCGATTAGAACCACAGTCAAAGCATTTCCAGACCCCAGAGATTATTTTTTTTAGAAAAGCGAGCTTGCAAAAAGAGTTCTTCTCATGATTTCCTGCCCGCCTCCCAACGTCTCTGAGGGACTGAACTGACATGAGGCAACTGAGGCACAGGCAGGCTATGTGCCCTGCCAAAGGTCACCCTTCAGATCAATGGAGAGCCAGGTCTAGTCACACTGTAGTCACAGGGCAGCAGAAAAGGCCTCAGAGACATCTACTCCACCTCTTGTTTTTACAAATGAATGGCCTTTCACCTAGAGGGAGGGAGGGTGTATGGGCATGGGTGACTCTCCTAGTTTGGCAGGAGTCACAGGAAAAGAGAAATTCTCACCTGGGGCAGTGAGGAAGGAAGTAAGATGAAGCCTTGATCTCCTCAATGTTCAACATGGTAGCCTCTCGCCTCGTGTGGCTACATAAATGTAAATTTTTAATTAATTAAAATGAAATAAAGAGAAACATGCTACTCCTCAGTTATACTAGTCCTATTTCATGCTCAAGAGCCACATGTGGCTGGATGAACACTTGAATCCCCGCAGAGGGTTTCTCTGTACAGAGCTGCTAAAGCATTGCACCCGTTATAACAAGGATGTGGGTGCTGGAACAGGCGGCCAGACCTGGAATGGAAGCCTGCAGTGCCAAGCAGCAGCTCTGTGAACTGAGGCAGATCTCTGGGCCTCCATTTCCTCATCAGTTAAAACAAAGTTGGTGACTCTATTGTCACAATGGCTACTTTCAGCTGAACATCACAGAATTCTGTCCCTGATCTCCTGAGGGCAGACTCTTTTTTTTTTTTTTTTTTTTGAGAGAGAGAGAGATAGGAGAGAGAGATAGAGAGAGAGAGAAAGAGAGAGAGAGAATCAATTTTATTTAGTTTTTCATGTGGCTTTCATTGCTCTGAGTTGTGAGCCTGGTGCTGGGGTTTGAACCCATGTCCTTGTGCATGCCAGGCAAGCACTGTAACTGCTGAGCCACCACTCTGGTACCTAGTGCCCCCAGGGCAGACTCTTGAGTCTACCTGCCAGTCTTTAGGATTTCAGACTGGGCCCTTGATCAAATTACATCAAGAGAACAAGGCCCCTGAACTTCACTCTATAGAAACACCTGTCACTGAATCCAAATTAAACAGCTTCTAATTACCTCAAGGGTTAAGTTAATAAGTAGGCACACCAACAATCTCTCTAAATGCTCACCGGGGCTTTGGATCCTGCAGAAGTATCCCGCCCACCCCATGTCCCTCCCGTCAGAACCTACCTGATAAACCTGTTGTAGTTTATGGCCAGAAAAAAAGGTGTCTTTTTTCAGAAAAACTGGTTGTTTTCTTTGGCCAGAGAGTGCAAATGACATGGCTTTTTATAACTTGGGGCATCAGTTAATGCCTAAGCATGGGAGGCCTCTTTTCCACAGCAATGGAACACTCATACCGCCATCACAGAGCACCTGATCTCTTCCTGGCTTTATCTCCACCTCACAGAAAACACATGTTCATCACAGGCCACATCAACAGCTCTTGGAAGCAGAGTTAAAATGAGAACGTGTTTTAAAAGATGAACAGTTGTATGATCTTCTCACTATACTGAACTGGGTAAACATACATGTGGAGCACAGTATGAACAAAACACATGAACCTCAGATCACTGAACTGAACAGAATGATTTACCCTGAAAGAATTCACAGAAGGCTGGATTGTGGCAACTTCAGCTTCCTCCCCCATACCCATTATCTCTAGCTCCTCCAATTAAATTAATTAAGCTTCAATTAATTACAAGAACAATAGCAAGCATTTCTGGAGTGTCTAGTCTGCTCAGTGTCAGGCACAGCTATAAGCACTTTATTAACTTACACCTCACAATAACCCCAGGAAGAAGAAACTGGGATCTCTTTTCCAGGAAAGACACTGAGGCATTGAAAGGTTAAGTAACTTGTTCAAGGTCACACAAGCAGCAAGTGGCAGAGCTGCAATTTAAATCCTGCCAGTCAGGTTTCTGCTCTGCAACTATGCGGCCCCCCGTTTTTGTTTTTTTGGGCACTTAACCATTGAGCCACATCCCCAACCCTTTTTATATTTTATTTTGGGTGGGACAGGGTCTCACTATGTTGCTCGGATCCTTGTTCGGTTGCTAAGGCTGGCTTTGAACTTTTGATCCTCTTTTTCAGCCTCCTGAGCCTCTGGGATTACAGGCGTGCACCACTGTGCCTGGCAGAGGAAACCCCTTTTTCTTTTCTTTTTTCTTTCTTTCTTTCTTTCTTTTTTTTTTTTTAAGAGAGAGGGACAGTGTGAGAGACAGAGAAAGAGAGAAACAACTTTATTTAGTTTTTCACATGGCCTTAGTTGCTCCAACACTTAGTTGTGCATGTGGTGCTGGGGTTTGAACCCAGGTCCTTGTGCTTGCCAGGCAAGCGCTGAAACAGCTGAGCCACCGCTCCAGCCCAGGAAACCCCTTTTTCATACTGACAATGAACATTTTCAAAAACATCATTAGAAAACATTACAGATACACCAAGTTAAAAAAAATATTTTTAAAGTGCTTGCTTAGCAAACTGATTCCAGATTTTGTCCCTAGCACCCTTCTAGACTACCAGTCCTGAACCCTTCCTGATTAGAAATTCTGGAGAATATCAACCCTTTAATTTTGTTACTTTTCCAACATTTCCCCTAAAACTTCTTCAGTACTGTTTCCTGGTGAAATAACAACAAAACAAAACAAAACAACAACAAAAAAACCTTCCTTCAGTGTACCCATCAATTGCAAACATTATGATCAGCAAAATTCTTCCTACCTACAACTCTGCATTTAGAAAGGGCAGGTCCCAAATAATAAAATGACAATTGAACTGGAACTGACAATTCCAGTCTTTTTAGCTGTATGAGGCAGTTTAAAAATGAATTCAAGTGAGTGACTGCTGGGCTCCTTATGAACATGGTGCCTGCCAGTTAAGAGTTTCACTTGCTCTTTTCCTGTACTTCAGTCCTCAAGTCCATGCGGACTCCACTGAGCCTCAGGTTTAGTAATACTCCATATGCTTTTATATTTTATATGCTTATCCAGAAAATCTTCTGTGAACAATAAAAGAAAACAAGTCTTTTAAAGGTGCTAGAAAAATAACAATATTTTGTATAATTTTTAGTCTGAGGAGGATGGATATGGTACTCAAGTGGGCACAGGTTAGGATTCTGGCTCTGCTTCCCATGAGCTAGGCAGCCTTGGGTAAGTTACTGAAAACTCTGAGATGTAGTTCACTCTTCTGTAAGATGAACTAATTTCATTGTTTTGGGTGGACTGTAATACCTGGTCAAGAGTAGGCACAAAACTTAAGTTACTTCCCTCTCCTTCCCAGAATGAAGAAGTTTCAAAATCAAGTTGCCCCTTGAGATTTCATTTTTCATTTTTATTTGGGTTGTGACCATAAATGTTCCTGAGGAACTATCTTTCAGGTGCTTCTGGAGAGTGTTACCATATAAAAGCTTCTAGCTCTCAAGGGGCAATGGGGATCAGAAAGTCAACACAAACAAAACCTCTATTAAAAAAATTTTTTAATGCATTTGTACCTAACAAAACAAAGCCACAAATTGTTTATATGAATGCAAATGTTACCTCACAATTTTTCCTTTATTAAATCTCAGAGTAAAAACAAAACATACTGTTGGGCATAAAAGAAAATTAATGTTGACCACTTCTAGTCAAAATTAAGGATTCTACATACACCTCTCAAAACAACAATATGTTCCTAAATTCATATTTCTCAAGTAAACAGCTATTACCCTACAGGTTACTATGCCAAAAGAGTAAAGGAGATGTTCCTTCCCAAGGACGAGGACATGTCTTGTTTTTACCTAACAGGACACACCAATAATTGACTTGTAAGTAAGAAGAGTCAGTGTATTTTCAGGAAGGAGCTCTGGGGCTTGACAAGCATTTGTGCTCACAGGCTCTTCCCAAACCCCATAATCATCTGAGGAAAACTTGAGCCAGAATGGTGAGACTCAGCAGCCAGGGCCTGACTTCCCTCCTGTCTGTTATCCACAGGCACAGCTTGACTAAACTTAGCAGCAAGGCCACCTCCAGGGCTCCCAGCCTGACTTGCACAGTCACCTGGGAGCTATACAAGAGCCCACTGCCACACAGGAGAGGCTGGTCCCACAGACCAGTCTCCAGAGCCAGAGTGTCAGGATTTCAAAATCACTCCCCATATTCCACTCCTTGGTATTAAGAAACTGTGAGACACACACACAATGGAGCTCTACTCAGCCATAAAAAAAGAATGAAATTATGGCATTTGCCAGTAAACGAACAGAAATGTAGAACATCATGCTAAGTGAAATAAACCAAACTCAGAAACTCAAAGGTCAAATATTTTCTCTCATATGCAGAATCCAGAGAAAAATAAAGGAAACAGGGAGGGAAGGATAAGATTACAAAAAGAACCACTCAAATACAAATTAATAGACAGCAATAGGAAGTCGAATAGAGAAGTAGAAAGAGAATGGGAGAGGGAAGGGTGTACGGACAGGTAAAGGATGGGACCATAAACAAATAGATTTCCATGCCTGCATGAGTTTGTCGTAATGAACCCATTACTATGTATAACCATAAAGCTCTAATTAAAAAAAAATCACTCCCCAGCTGATGTAAGTGTGCAGACAAGTTTGAGAAGCAGGTTGAGAAGCACATCCTGCTCCCTCATGTTACTTTTCTTCTAATAAAAGAAACGAACATGTGCAAAGTCAAAATGTTAACGTTTTTCAAGTAAGGAAAGCTGGAGGTCACAGTCCTTCACGTGAATTCATTTCTTTGCCCTCCTACATAATAAAGATTATACCTTACACCTGGTCTGAGTGGTTAGTGCACAGAACATGCCCGAAGCAGAGTCAAGGAGACCAGTTCCAAAGCGCATGGGAAAATAAGCCCACAAGAGGTGGCTGGCAGCCTCTGCTAAGGCATTCACTGCCTTCGGGATATTCTTAACAGGACCTCAACTTCCCAACCCCCTGACTTCTCTGGCTCCTCCCACTTGACTGGCACCACTCTCTGGGATTAGTTACAAATTATTGTTGGTGGCAGGTTCTACCCCACCTTCCATTCACCAGTAGCTTCCAGGCCCTATCCAACCTATATCACCAGGTTTCCAGGCATCCTCAGGCTCTGACAGGATCCATGAATAGCTGTGGGGTAAAAGAAGGTGTGATCCCCACCTCACCTGGCTCCTGCCCACTTAGTCATCCCAGGGCAGCTGGTGGGTAGTAAAAGGTCTGAGCCCAGCAGCACCCCACAGTCCCCAGTCGCAAGTAGACTCCAAGAGACTGCTGAAACCAGGAAAAAAAGAGGCCCTGGGTTCTAGTCCCACCACTGCCATCTACTGGCTCTGTTACCTTGGGCAAGCTATAGGAGCTATCTAGAAAGAGCCTATTTCCCCATGAAAAGGTAGAAATTAAGGTTTGACGAGGCTCTTCACAAAACTTTCAGAAAAGTACAAAGTTCTTAAATTTTAATTTAATACAGTACATATTCTCTAGACACTTGTTGAGTCTATGAGCTAGACACTGCTCATCACTATCAAGATAAAGGTAAAAAAATGCCACTGAATGCAAGGGGTAATGACACATTCTAAAAGACAAATACACAGTAGATAAAACTACATATTCCAATGTAATATGAGTATGCTAGTTGAATAGCTTGCTGAAGGTATCCCAGACAAGGGAAATTTTAAATATGTCCAGAGATGAGAATAAAGGTGACTTTATGGGGGCTTATGTAGGTGCTCTTCTAGGCACACTATATATACCACATCCAGTAAGCCTCAAGACACCCTGGGGAGGTAGGCAGGTGTTGCTACTCCCCTTTTCCAGATGAGGAATGCCAAGTTCAGAGAGGCAATTGCTCAAAGTCTTGTGGCTAGCGAGTCACAGAGCTGGGCTTTGGCCATGGGCTGGGCTTGACTCCAAGATATGGATCTTAATCTTTAGATACATGCCTTTCCCTCAACGGTGAAACCATTCCTAATCACCTCTCCCTGCCCCTGCCAAAGCAAAGCCAGGCTCTCCCTCCTATTTTTCCACACTCCTCTGTTCACACTGCTCTTCAACACTCCCACCATACTGTCAATGTTTGTTATATGTCTGTGTTCCCCCATTAGCTTGCTGGTCCTTAGGATATGAACAGAAGGCAGAAAGTACACAGTAAATGCTGGTTAATAAATGTCTTCTTAATGTACAAAAAAAATGAAGTTATGCGAGATATCAAGGGATATTCTGAGAGAAACTTTCTCAAAAGTAAAGGCTACACCTACTTAACTTTACATCCCTAGAGTCTTGTGTTCATAGGTGAATAATAAATGTGTAATAAACTCAAGGCACAGGAAGAGTGTGAGTCACAGAGATATGTAAGGACACAGAATTGTCCTCAAAGTATCTGCGTGGAAAAACCTGCTTTTTAATTTCCAACTCTACATGGAAGAATAGTTCTGTAAAACACAATAAAAATGAACCTCTAGATGGGCACAGTGGCACATACCTGTAAAACCAGCGGCTCAGGAGGCTTAGGCAGGACAATCACATGTTCAAAACCAGCCTCAACAACTTAGTGACTAAGCAAGATTCTGTCTCAAAATAAAAATAAAAAACAAAAACAAAAACGGGCGTTTGGTATGTGCGTGCGTGCTGGGGATGTGGTTCAGTGGTTAGGCACACCTGGGTTTAATCTCTGGTACCAAAAAAAAAAAATCTCTAAAACTGGACAACAGATGTAAAATGGCAATCAAACTGCTGTAGAAATTACTAAACATGTCCTCTCAATGTCCTTACCTAGCAGCCCATTGCTGGAAGGCAGCAGGCAAGATAAGCTCAAGTGTCAAGTGCAGTGTAATCCTAGTGATTGGGGAGGGTGAGGCAGGAGGATCTCAACTTTGCAAGGCCCTAATAAGCATTTTGGTAAGACCTCTGTCTCAAAAAAAAAAAAAAAAAAAGTGCTAGGGATGTGGTAAAGTGCTCCTGGGTTCAATCCCAGTAACAAGAAAGAAAAAAAAAGACGTGGTGAAGCGTGCCATAAGGGACACTGGGCATTTCTGCATGTCATGTGCTGTTTTGAGTGTCTCCGCATACTAATCCCTTTCAATTTCACAACCTACCTGTG
>PVKS010014615.1:0-47854 GCA_004027875.1 Aplodontia rufa
TTTTTTTTAAAGAGAGAGGGACAGTGAGAGAGACAGAGAAAGAGAGAAACAACTTTATTGAGTTTTTCACATGGCCTTCGTTGCTCTAACACGTAGTTGTTTATATGGTGCCGGGGTTTGAACCCAGGTCCTCATGCTTGCCAAGCAAGCACTGAAACCACTGAGCCACCACTCCAGCCCTCTTCTTTTTTTAAAAAAAGAGAGGGACAGAGAGAGAGAGAGAGAGAATCAATTTTATTTAGTTTTTCCTGTGGCTTTTGTTGTTTGGACACTTTGTTGTGTACGTGGTGCTGGGGCTTGAACCATATACTCACACATGCCAGGGAAGTGCTGTAACCACTGAGGCACCACTCCAACCCCTTAATCTTTCTTTTTCTTTCTTTCTTTCTTTCTTTCTTTTTTTTTTTTTAAAGAAAGAGGGACAGTGAGAGAGACAGAGAAAGAGAGAAACAACTTTATTTAGTTTTTCACATGGCCTTAGTTGCTCCAACACTCAGTTGTGTACATGGTGCTAGGGTTTGAACCCGGGTCCTTGTGCTTGCCAGGCAAGCTCCAAAACCGCTGAGCCACCGTTCCAGCCTCCGCTTAATCTTTCTTGATATGCAAAATGAGTTCTTTGGAGTGAGTTTGCTGAGGTGAGGAGAGAGAAGTGATGGCACAGTGAGAGCTTTTTTTATTGTTGTTGTTGCAGAAACAGCTTTAGCTTAAAGCTAACACTACAAATAGGCTTGGTATTTCTCCACTTAAGCAGTTTTATTCATTGTCAATACTGACTGTGCCACTGTTCCAGAACACCTCAGGAATTTCTCTCAGATGTCTACTCTGGCCCAGTTCTGAAGAATTTGTGTAGGTTTCCAGAAAATTTATTCATGGTCACACTTTGGAGTCCCCTGTCAGCTCAGTCCCTGTTGTGGAGAGTGAAATGCATGATTAGTGTATGCATTTGGCATATGCTTTGATAATGGCCCAATTGCTTCAGTCATCTGAACAAACTTTCGTTTAACAAAATTTGGCCATGCTTTTTCTGTGAGCCTGTGCTAGGTTTGAGATGGAGATGAATGGAATCACCCCCTGCCCTTTAAAATGCAAGCATGTAAGCCACTCTACTGCAATGTGATGTATTATGTTAAGGGGTCAGGACAAAGAAGAACTGGCACCAGACAGCAAGAGTGATTGTGCTGCTTTCTGAACTTGAAAAGATCACCTCTCACCTCAGGGAAATCTAGCTGGGCCTCTCTCATGTCTGTGCTTACTCTAGACAAGATTACCTCTGTGCAGTGGACATTGCATACCACACAGCCTAAAAATGGGTCTGGCTCTTCAGATTAATTGAGCTTCAGATTTTGTAGCCAGAATTGAGTGAGAATCACACGCATTATACTAGATAATCTGGGATTAACCAACATTTAAGGTAGGGACCAGGTTCCCAAATAAGGGGTCTTATTGACGTTGTCTCCACAAACAGGATGCCTTTATGATAGGCTCTGGCTTCAGCTGCTTTCATAAGCATACAGTGCTCCTGCCACGAACTTACTGTCTCCAGCAGAAAGCTTTTAAACCTGACACTCTGGAGAGGCCAAAGTATTAGATGAGAACCTTTTAGAATCAAGAGACTGGGATCTTAACCATTTATAAGCCTTACTTTTCTCTTTTTAACTTAAAAATTTCAGATCTGCCTTTCTGATAGTATTTTAAAAAACGAATTGGCTTATGTGTGTGAAATAGGTACCACACAGAATCAGGCAATCTTTCACTTACTCAAGAGATTAGGAAGTATTTTTAGTCTATCTCCCTTTTAAGACATCCCTGGTTTCCTAAAACTTACAGTCTAGTTGGGTAACGAACTATAGAAACATAGACACTTCCATTATAAAGTGCCAAATGCTAAGGTAGGAGAAAGAAGAATGCATAGGATGCTTTAAGAAAAGGATATATATATATAATCTAGATAGATAGATAGATATATTTAAAGATGGAGAGAGAGAGAATGAATCTATTTTTTTTAATTTATTTTTTGTCTTCTTTTTTCTCTGATACTTAGTTGAATATGTGGTGCTGGTTTGTGAAACCAGGTCCTTACGCATGCAAGTGCTTTAATCACTGAGCCACTGCTCCAACCCCCTAAAGAAGGGATATTTAGCCCAGCTATTCTTACAGAGAAGTTTTCTTGGAAGAGATGATGCCTGAGCTGAATTTTGAAAATTGAATTCTATTTAATAAGTATATGATGAAGAATGATAGTATTACAGATCAGACAAAAGGAATAATATTAACAAAAGTATTGATCATAAATAATGTGGTGTGCACTGTGAGGCTGGAGTGGCAGAGAAAAGTCTGACCATATCATACTATCTAACTTGGATTTTATTTTATAGATAGGAAAGGAAGAACCATTGCCAACTTTTTTAAACAACAGCTTTATTGAGATATAATGCATATACAATAAAATTAACCCATTTTAAGTGTATGTTTCAGTGGTTTTTAGTTTATTCAATCATTACCGTTATCTAATTTTAGAACATTTTCATCACCCTGAAAAGAAACTTCATACCCTATTTCTCCTTTCAGCCCTTGGCAACCACAAATCTGTTTTTTGTTTCCATGGATTTGCTTGTTCTGGATATTCACATGACATGTCATTATTTGCTTTTAAATATGGGAGAGCTCAGATTCACATTTTAGGAAGATAATGCTGGCAGGAATGAGGAAGATGGGTTATGGAGACCAATTCTGGAAGCACAGAAATCAGAGAGTATTGCAATGTTCAGGACATTAAGGGAGGAACGATGAGGTCCTGAACAGGGCAATAGTAATGTGGATAAAAAGAAACTGGTTTGAAAAATGTTTAGAAGTTAAAATTGGTTGGAGTAAGAGTCATATGTATAGGATGAACCCCAGGTTTCTAGCTTATCAAACTAGGTAGAAAGTGGTAATACTAGAAGACATAAAAATACAGCTAGGGGGTTGTGGATGTAGCTCAGTGGTAGAGCCTGTGCTTAATAACATGTGTAAGGCCCTGGGTTTAATCACCAGTGCATGTGCGCGTACGCACACACAGACACAAACCAAAAAAAAAAAAAAGTTTTCTAAATAAAAATTTAGGTTTGGCAGGGAGAGATGAGTTCAGGTTTGCATGAATGGAGTTCAATATGAGTGATCCAGGAGATATCCAGAAGTAGATTAGGTAAGTAAGTCTCATGCTTATAAAAAAGAAAAAGGAAAAAAAAAGGGTGTTGTGGGGGTTAAGGCTGAAGATACACATTTGAGTTATCAGCACAGAGGTAGTAATTAGAATGTGGAATAACCTCCACAGTGGAACTCAAGAAGAGCTGTAGTCCCAAGCCAAACTCTTGAGATCATCATCCATGTGACAGCTTGCAGAATAGCCAAAGGTAGAGAAGGAAATCCAAAACTATAGTGTCATAGAAGCCAGGCAAGAATAAAAAAGTAGTGGGAATAGCCTCCAACTAGGTTCTAATAGCTAGTCTTAGCTGCATGACCATTACTGCCATATTCTGTGCATACCCAATACTGACATGATTCCTGAATCATATGTAGCTGGAGAAAGTAATTAGCCATGTTATGAGCAGAAACATCAAGTAACCTAAGGACTAATTTTGTCTATTGAGCTTAGTGTTGGGGAGTTCACTGGGATTTTCATAAGAATATTTCTAGCAGAAACCAGTGAGTGGGGAAAAAAAAAGGGCGGGGTATTGTTGCCGGCCATACCTGACTAGCTTAGTATTTTGTTTGTTTTTGGTACAGGGGATTAAACCCAGGGACACCTTATCATTGAGCTATATTCTAAGCCCTTTTTATTTGTTATTTTGAGACAGGGTCTCACTCAGTTGCTGAGGCTGACCTCAAACTTGGAATCCTCCTGCCTCTCAGCTTCCTGAGTCACTGAGATTGCAGGTGTGCACCTCTGTGCCTGGCTTTGCATAGGTTTCTTAAAGGACAGGCTCAGGGGTTTGTTGGGAAATCCTATGGGGGCTAATCCTGGTCAGGGATACTCCCCATTTTTCTTAGCATCTCAGTTTGACTTTTTTGGTCTCCTTTTTTCCGGTTTGACTCCAATGGGCAGAGCTACTGGCTGTGGAGAAACTTTAAGAGAGTCATTGGAATATTAGGCATTGTAAGCTTGTGATTATCCTTAACTTATCCATTTCTTAACTGCTTCTGCAGATGCTACTCTGAAATCACTTTCTACTGGATGGGTGATTTGCAGTAAGTGAACAGGCTTCCATGAATGTGAAGATAGGGCAGCAACTGAATAGCTTTGACAAGGGTGGTACACAGCAAGCTATGTTGTGTACCTAACGTGCTGCTCCCTTCCGGCTTTAACAGGGTTGTTGTTGAATACTATAAAGCAAATAGTAAGTAGGACTTTAGACCAAGCCTTGGAGACAGGAGTCTAAGTTGTTGATAAAATAGGAAGGGGAAGAGAAAGAGATGACAGGGTAGTGCCCTTTACCCATGGCTTTGGCTAAGCAGGTTGGCCTAGGGCCCTTTTTCTCACAAAGTCAGGGAGCTGGGATGCAGATTCAGCAGGACTGATGGGAGGGCCAAAGCCAGGACAAGCACAAGGACATTTTTCTTGGAAGCTAGATGATGCATGTCTACTTGGGATCCAGGATAGAAGAGGTGGTGAAATCACAGGAAGAATAGTATGCTCACAATTAGGCCAGAATAAAGAATTAATGTGTATCTAATGTGGAGTAAGCAAGAGGGGACTTATCAATGTCTTGGGAACCAGATGTCAAGGTCAGCAAGAGAGGAAGGGCTGGTTTGGGTCAAATAGGGCCCTGCTGGCCCTAGAAAAGTTTCTGTGAGCAAAGAATTCCTGATCTCTGCTGGCTCTGGCAGAAGGGGGTGGGGTGAGGTACCTCCTGAGCCAGAGTGGCATTGGGCAATTTTGAATGCAGCTACTTGGGGAGAGCAGGTTGCTGCTTTGTGTTTATTTGTAGGTCATTTGGATACACCCTTTCTCTGCAGATAGCAGCATTTGTTTAGTGAACATGTCCTCAGCCTCTCTTTTATGAATTGAATACTGGGAGGAAGGAAGGCCCAAACCAGAACCTGTTCCTGAGGTGCTCATAACCTCTCTGCTAGACTGTAAGAGGAAGTAGCATACAGGAGCCAAAGGAGTTGAGATAAGAGAGAGACATAAAGGTGAGGACTGAAAAAGTCAAGGTTGAAAAAGCAGGTTGCCTGAAAAGACATAAAAATTTTGTAGGTAGAAAGGAGAATGGGAGAAATGGATGGGGCTGGGGAGAATAGTTCAGTGGTAGAGTGCATGCTTAGCATGCATGGAATGCTGGGTTTGATCTCCAGCACCACATGAGAAAAAGAATGAATTGAGAGACTATTCCAAATGAAAGGGAAAGGTAGGAGCAAAAGCAAAGGTCTGGAGAGCATGTTCTTTTTTTTTGAGAGAAGGAGTCAAATTTTTATTTTTTCATGTGGTTTTTGTTTTTCCTCCACTTAGTTGTGTATGTGGTGCTGGGGATCAAATCCAGATCCTCACACATGCCAGGCAAGCACTATCACTGAGCTACCTCTCCAGCCCAGCTTATTCAATCTTGAAGTTAAGCTTGTGTATGAAAAGTTTGATGGTGTGTGGGGTGGTGCATAGGGGCACCAGGATGGAGGTGGTGGGTAGGTCAGTTAGATGAGCCAGATTTTTTAAAGTTTCTTTTTAATTTTTTTTTTCCGTGGCACTGGGATCAAACCCAGGGCCTCACACATACTAAACATACACTCTGCCACTGAGCTATACCTATACTCCCAGCCATATAAGACTTTTGATGCCAGGAATGAGGTTGCTTGTAATCCTGTAGGCAGTGAAAGTTAGTATAGGCTAGAGTACTTTTCCTGGGCTTACTTCACATGGCAAGTAAAGCTTGGAACTAGAGACTCTGCATCTGAGGAAAGAGGAAGGGAGCGGGGAAAAAATGAGGGAGGCCAGAGGTCTGATAGTTTATCCTCCTACACTAGACTATAAGCTTCAAGAGGACAAGGATTTCTGTTTTGTTTGAGGTATCTCTGGCACTTAAGATCATGCCAGGAACATAAAAAGGAAGAAAGCAAGGAAAAATACTTGTTTGAAGCCTGAAGTGACACCTAGGGTAGCCACTCAAGATCTAGGCTGTGTTAAAGCCTCCAGGTCTGACCACTGGATTCAGTCTAAGAATGTAGGTCACCAAGAAGCAGAGGACAAGATCCCCTATTGTAGGAAGGGAGGCATAGGTGGTAACTCTAAGGCTGCCTGATTCCCACCTGTGAGCAATCTTCTCTTCTTTGGGACCTTTAGAACTGCCTGATAAAGAGAGATGAAAATGGTTATTCTGCAGTGGTGGCTGATTTTGGCCTAGCTGAGAAGATCCCTGATGCCAGGTGAGTAGCCCTAATGGATGCTAGGGGTGCAGAGGGGAGAGTTTTAAAGCTAAGGGAAAAATCTGGCCTCCTCCCTAGAGGCTAGGACTTGGTCACAACAGCTCATTGTCACTCCCAGAATTCAGTCAGTCCTACTCTGCACCCATCCATGGGAGAGAGGAATTCCCAACATTCAAAAGATGCCGATTGTGCCAGGCAATGGTGAATTCACTTTCCTTATAATCTCACCCCACAGCATGGGGAGTGAGAAGCTGGCTGTGGTAGGCTCACCCTTCTGGATGGCACCTGAGGTTCTCCGACATGAGCCCTATAATGAGAAGGTAAGTCTGGAGGATCTAGGAATCTAGTTCTCCTTAGAATTCACTCTTAGTAGATATATTCAGGGTGAGGATCTACGTTCTTTCTGCAAAGAACAGGGATGGCACCTGGCAGTTGTCCAGTGAATGATTTAGATGAAATATGGGCTATAAGTCCCAGGCTTGGGCTGCTAACACATGGGGGAAGATACCCCAACGCTCTTGTCATTGAGAAGGCAACTGAGATCTGACTACCTACCAGGCAGATGTGTTCTCTTATGGTATCATCCTCTGTGAGATCATCGCCCGCATCCAGGCTGATCCAGACTATCTTCCCCGCACAGAGGTGAGCTGCAGGCATGGGGCCCAGTGCCTTTGGGATGGGGCTGGTTTGAGCTTATTTAACTATTTTGTCCTTGGGGTGGAGTTGCTGGTACTTATTCTGTGGCTACCTCTGAGAGGCAGCTCCCAGTTCTTCTGAGCAGGCCAGGATGAGTGGGGGATTAATGACCTGTCTACCCATGTCCCCTGTACCTTCCCCACCATACCTGTCCACAGAATTTCGGGCTGGACTATGAGGCTTTCCAGCACATGGTGGGAGACTGTCCCCCAGACTTTCTGCAGCTCACCTTCAACTGCTGTAATGTGAGTTTCTCCCTGTGCCTTTGATCAGGGGCTGTCTGAATTCTTTTCACCTAAGATCATAAGGGAGAGGCAGCTGATTAGCCTCACGAGGGGATCACTTTCATTGGATATGTAACACCAACCACATGTCCTCTTTTGGACCTGGCCAGGTTCTCCAGAGCCCTGGACCAAGGAGAAAAAACCCTACTTTGTATAACAGATAATCCTCAGCTTGCAGGGTAATACTCTACATTGGGTGTTGATTATATATTTTGGATAGGTTTTATTGTTGGACTGTGGGTTGCTAAACCCACAGAAGAGGCTACTCTTCTGAGGCACATGGGCAAGGCTCTTGTTGGCCTTCATTTTATACAGCTGTGGGCTGGGCTAAATCTATTATGACTGACGAGTAGCCAGGCCTTGTTCAGGTAACTCCCCAAAACACATCAGTAGTAGAGTGCAAGGAAAAACAGAAGAAACTAGTGTGACCACACACTTTTGGAGAGTTCTGTTCCAAACATGGAGATAAGGTACACATGTAAAAAGAACAAAGATAGTAAAGGTAATAATGGCAGCATCTTCCCTGCCTTATCCCTGGGAATCACCCTCATAGTTTGGGGACTTAGGAAAGATCTCAAAGCTGCACATCTGTCTCTTAAAAGATACTAGAAATTACTCAAATTCCACCTGTGGGGTGGGAGGAGGGCAGAACTCATGGCTTGCATGGATGCCTGCAGATGGACCCCAAACTACGTCCATCCTTTGTGGAGATTGAAAAGACCCTGGAGGAAATTCTGAACCGCCTACAGGAAGAAGAGCTGGAGAGGGACAAGAAGCTGCAGCCCACAGCAAAGGGTAAGAGATTAGACCAGACAATGCAACCTGACCTCAACAGAGGAAAGTAGGCTATGGGGTCTTTCCCTCTAGGGTTGTGATTGCAAGATCTTGGGTCTAGAAGGGTGAGGGGCAGATCATATGTGGGGGCATGGATAGTGTACTGGACTCTTTGAGAGTTGTGATTTTACTTATTGCTTCCCTTCTGAGTTTATGTCTTCATTGATGAAATAGGATTAACAGTCCCTACTTTGCTTTCCTGGGGAAAACACTGATAAAGTGATACTTCTATTGATCATGACTAGAGAGAATAACCAGACTTGACTCACTGTTCTTCAGGTCTCTTAGAAAAAGTGCCTGCAGGGAAGCGACTGAGCTCACTGGATGACAAAATTCCCCACAAGTCGCCACGTCCAAGACGTACTATCTGGCTGTCTCGAAGCCAGTCAGACATCTTCTCTCGTAAGCCCCCACATACAGTGAGTGTGTTGGACCCATACTACCGGCCACAAAGAGATGGTGCTACCCATACCCCCAAAGTCAATCCTTTCAGTGCTCGTCAGGACCTCAAGGGTGGCAAGATCAAGCTCTTTGACCTACCCAGCAAGTCTGTCATCTCCCTGGTATTTGACCTGGATGCACCAGAGCCTAGAACTACGCCCCTGGCTGAGTGGCAAGAGCCCTTGGCCCCACCTGTTCGCCGATGGCGTTCTTTGCCTGGTTCACCAGAGTTCTTGCGTCAAGAGGCCTGTCCATTTGTGTGCCATGAAGAATCACTATCTGATGGGCCTCCGCCACGACTCAGTAGTCTCAAGTACAGGGTAAGAGAGATCCCACCTTTCCGGGCAGCTGCTCCTGCTCATGAGGCCATGGACTGCTCTAATCCCCAGGAAGAAAACGGTTTTGGGCCCAGGCCCCAGAAGACCAGCCCATGCTGCAGAAGTGCCTCTGAGGAAATGGAGGTAGAAGAAGGCAGGCCAAGAAGCTTAGCTGTAGTCCCTTCCTCTCTCTCAGGCATAGGCCTGCAAATCCAGGGAGAACAGGATGGGTGAGGGGAGTCAGTCTCTGCCTCATCTTGGGATGGACCTTCAGCTGTAGCCTAGGGCCCTATCGGTGCACAGCCTCAACTGTTCCCTGGAGCCCATAGAGGAGGAAGGCTAGGCCAAGCCTTCTAGGTTCCCAGTGCCCAAAGGCTGCATGAGAGGGAAAGCAGCAGTGAGAGGCCTTCCTAGTTAGGGCTAACTGCTGATACTAAGCCTCTGAAATCCAACAGTAGCTCTAGTTCCCACCTGACCCCAGTATGCTTTCCCAGACAGGACCAGAGAATTTCTAGTTCTAGGTTGAGCTGGCAGGCAGCTATTACCCTGGTTCTTCTCCAACCCAAAGTCTGCTGCCCTTTTTGCAGGGCATATAAGCTACTGGATGGAACCTGGAGCTGACCAGGTTATCATAAAGGGCTGAAGACTGGGGTGCTTCTTGCCAGTATGTCTAAGACACTTGAATAATTGCTATTTGCACTTACTGCATAGTCAGACCACATCACTACATTTCTATGCAAGGGGAGGGCAAGGAAGCATGATGGTCATGGCTCTTAGCTAACCTATTCAAAGACTTTTTTCAATTGATTAATCTATTTTCTTATTTATAAAAGAGTCTTAATGTTCTGCCTCATTAAGACTTTCAACCTTGTGGTTGGGAGTGGGGCTGATTTTGAAGGCCCTAGGGCCTGTTTTATATTATCAAAAGGTGATAAGACCCAGTTGGTTAAGTGGTTTATACTTGGACTGATTTTTTTTCCCTTCCTGCTATAGCTGGAACGTCGGGAACAGTCTGTCCTTACAGAGCCGCAATAAGAAATAACCAAAGAATGAAGTTGGTCAAATATTTTCATAACTTGTTTCTGTTGATTCTTTTATAAAACTTTCCCAAGACACTTTCAGATTTAAAAATAAATAAAGTTGGTGTTGCAGGTGCTGGTGAGCCTTCTTACTTGTACCGTCATACCTCAGTCTTTGGGGGTAAAGGAAAAGGTCCAGGGGCAATGCAGCAGTATCTGTCAGGTTCTCCCACCTCAACTGAGTAGTTGAGTGTGTGACGTTCACAGGCTCAAGAAGCCCAAACAACTCTCAGCTTCTCTTCCTGGGCCAAGTATCAGATAAGTTGGGTCAGCTGCTGCCCCAAGCCAGCTTCATCTTCTGATTGTGGGCTTTGGAGGAACGAGAGAACTGGCTCTTGGCCACTGTGAGGGGGACAGCTTTGCCACTCAGATATACCTTGTTGTGACATTCAGGTAGCCAAGGTTCAGAGCTGCAGGTCTGGGGTCCCTGGATCACTCCCACATAGGCCATCACATATCCTGTCATAAAGGCATCAAAACCAGCCCGGTGCAATCCATCCCCAGGCACTGGGTTAGGATTGGCTTGGCCACCTGGCACTTCTGAGGTAGCTATTTCGGTTGTTTCACACCTTGTTGCTTTAAGTTCCATCGTTAAGTTATTTTTGTGATCTTGCTCAGAGCCAGGCTGGTCCTTTGTCTCATTCTCAGTCACTTTTTGCTCAATTTCCTCAGCCTTGAGGCTATCCCCACGGACCTGCTTAGTGACAGGACCGTCCTCAGCTTCCCCAGAAGTCTGTGTCCCAGGCAGGCTCAACAAAGCCCTCCTACGTTTTTCCCTACGTCGCCGCCGCCGCCGCTTGTCCTCTACCACAGCCTCATCAGTGTCAATGATAAGGTCAATATCATGGGACCGAGGACACTGTGGTCCCATGGGACACCAGCCGTAGGCCTGCAGGTAGAAAAAAGGCTTATGTTATGGTTTGAATGTGACATGTCCCCAGAAAATGCACATGTGACAATTCAGGGAAGCTGAGATGAAATGATTGGGTTATGAGAGCCTTAACCTATCAGTGAGTTAACCCTAATAGGGATTAATAGGCTGGTAGGGTGAGGCTGGAGAAGGTAGATCATTGGGGGTGTCTCTTTGGGGCATATATTTTGTATCTGGCATGGAATCTCTCTCTTTCCTGGATACATGCCTTCCACCATGATGTTCAGCCTCACCTCGAGCTCCAAGGATGGACTGCAACCTCTGATAAACTGTGAGCCCCTAAATAAACTTTTTCCTCCTAAAATTATTCTTGTCAGGTCTTTTAGTCACACCAAAGAAACAGCTAACTAAAACAGCTTACAAAGAGGTTCCAGAACTTCCCCTCCCCCAGGAAATGGGCAAGTGATCTCACTGAGAAGTTGTCACAGATACTGGTAGGATGAGGATGGTGAGTTGTAGGGGTCATGCAGCATCGGTAGTCAATATGGGCCTTCATGCTAGAAGGATAGCTGCAAAACTCCAGGGTAAGGTGTGGGCTGCCAGCTGTCCGCTGCTTCCCATTTTCCCGCTCACTGCAAAAGTGCAAGAGTATTATATTAGTCCACTAGCATTTACGATCCAAGAGCAGGGATTTTTGTCTGCTGAATCCTCAGAACCTAAAACAGTGCCTGCCACATAGTAAGTGCTTATAAATGTCTTAAGTGAATGAAATAGGCTCATACTAGGCCCCACCCCTTTCCCTCACCCATTCCCTCACCATTTCCGGAACGCATATTCTAAGTAGGAGGCTGTGAAGCGAGCATGAAACTCAGCAGCATATTTGGTATCATAAATGCCTGCTGGGAACATCTCACACAGGTCAGCAGTGAAGGTTCCCAGGCTCTCAGGCAGATGTGCATAGAAGTTCTGGTACAGGAACACCAAGTCTATAAGGCCATTATGCAGCACGAGGGGCCGACGGGCCCGGATTAGCTCCAGGAACAGTGTTCGTACTGACTGGCTCTGGCTCTCATCACCCTAGGTGGAAGGGAAGGGGTCAGAGAGCCTCTTCTGCAGGACACTTATCCCAGGTCTCCCCACCCTGGAAAATTCTCCCTTAGCTAATCCAATACTACCCACCCTTATCTTATTTCCCCAGTTTTGTCATTACTGATTTCCCATACTCACATAAGCAGATTCTTCTCAGGCATCTATCCTAGGGTAGGAAGAAATGAACTCACTTGAGTGCCAGACTCAAAGCTAGGAAAGTTGAAGGCCTACCTTGTCATTGCCCTTGTGGTAGGGTATGCCCTGGGCATACTGCCGATTGAAGTTGAAGCCATGCTGCACCAGAAACTGCACAGACTTTGGTTCTATAACATACTCCTCCATGCACAGGAGTGTGAGATTAAACACCTGGGCCAAGTAGGAGTGTTCACCCTGAGAGAGAAAGATATCTCTGCTGTATCAAGATCTGGAAGCAAAAACCTCAAGTCCAATGTTACCTAAGATCTCAACCCTTCTTTCCCATAGCCACATGCTTAGGACAGGGGTGAGACAGCCTGTACCTTGTCAGCCTGCTGCTTGAAGCAGGCGAGGCCCAAGGAGAGGATAGAACGGGTCCTGGCAGCATGACACACAGCCTTGTAACGTTCCTCGATGCACCTTGGGTTGGGTTTGAGGGCAGTTGTGGCTGTTACCTTATGAAAGAACCAAACCACCCAGAACTGGGACTCCCACACGCACTCCAGGGTTGGGATTAAAGAGAAGGCTTATACTTACTGGTTCAGTAAACTCTTCCTGTCTCCAAGCCCACTCAGCTCCTATGGGTGGACAAAGGAAAGGCTATGATTGATCCCCAGCACCATTCCCTTCAAAACCACCTAGCTGGGCAAGGTGGCGCACACCTGGAAATCCAGTGATGCAGAAGACTGAGTTGGGAGAATCACGAGTTCAAACCCAGCCCCAGAAACTTATTGAGGCCCCAAACAACTTAGCAAGATCCTGTCTCAAAACAAAATATAAAAAGGGCTGGAGATGTGGCGCTCTGGTTAAGCATCCCTGGGTTCAGTTCCCTGTACCAACAAAACACTTGCCCTGCCCTCCCAGTTTCCCATCTCTTACCGTGTCCACAGCCACAAAGCTAGCTGTCTTTATGGCCAACAGGAGGGATGGCCACATCTCCTTGAAGTTGTCACTTTGCACATCCACCACAGGAACCTGTATTACTAACTCATCCCCAGATTTTGTGCATTTGTTGACACCACCTGGGGATAAGGAGGGTGACTGATGTTCATGCTCTGGTAAGGTCCCAGAGGAACAGACACCAAGCTAGGCCACGGGGTTGGGGTTCCATTGATAGCTTTTCTCAAACCTTTGTATCTGAAGTGCTCCACACACTGGCCTTGGAATGGACAGTGCCCTGAATTTGGGGAGAGAAAGCCTGGGTCTTCCAGTGACTAAGGCTTTGGGAGATAATTCCTCCTCCGCATCAATCAATAAATAAATAATGGCATTTGAGTTCCTTTCCAGCACCCCATTCCCCGCAGGGTTTGAGGATTTCAAACTCCCTTAAGGTTCCACTACTGTTCTTATGGTGCCCCTGCAGCCACATGCGATGGTTCTTAGCATGCCCATCGCCTGATAAAAATAATAATAAAAAAATGCCCCACGTCAGCGCTCTCAATCCTATTTCCTTTGGACCAAATGCAACCAGCCTCACTTAACCGAATATAAGAAGTTATGAGTTCCATCCAGATCACATCTCCCGACTGATCCCCACCAGTCCTGACCATATTCTCAAAGCTCCCAGGCTTTGCAGCCGAGCGCAGAGCTCGTGGCTATTTCCAAAGGAAGCAGTCGCTTAACATCACGGGCCGACGTCCTCCCCTCCCCCGGTGCACATATACTTTCAGGGAAGCCGCTTACCGTCCGAGGCCGCTGGAGCTGAAGCAGCGCCATCATCACTGCCGGCAGCCATGACGCCGCGCGTCCGTCGCTGGAGCTGTCGGCGGGTACGCAGCACTTCCGTTTTGTCTCCCGGCGCGACCCGGCCGTCGGGAATGGGGCGGGGTCTCGCGCTCGGGGTCGCAGTTGGGTTGGACTTCCGTTCAGACCTCCCGGGCTTGCGCGGGGAACTGGGCCCGGCGCGCGCTGAGAGCCTATTGGCTGATGCCGCTGGCTGCCCGCCTCGATTGGCCGGAGCCACGCCCCCGGAGTCGCGCGGGAGTCGGCGCGCAAGGTAATTTTCCTTCTCACGCGGCGCGGCGGGAGAGTGGGAGCCCTGCTCTACGTGTGCTGTCTTAGCACAGTGCCAGGATGCGTGGGATGGGAGACTGGTTTCCCAGAAGAGGGGCCACTGCCTGAACTGAGCTTTGGAGTTAGGCCGAGAGAGGGATGGCGTGAGGGCGGGGAGGAAAGGTGTTCTGGGCAGGGGCAAATTCCCAGAAAGGATGGAGAGCTTCGTGTGGTCCAGGAAGTGGAAGGTGAAGAGCATTCTGCAGGACAAGGCTGCAGCAGGGATAGAGCGACTAGCAGAAAAGCTTTTGAAAAAATCCAAGCAAACGATTAAGTGGACTAGAATTAAATCTTCGGTAGTGGGGATGGTAAGAAAGGGACAATTTTGGAAAGCATAATTGACTTAGAGGGTGTTCGAACATGACTCCTACTACCATTAGAGAGGTGTCATCCCCTCGTCCCAGCAACCCTTTAACTCCTTGCTTATTCACTTGTTTCTAAGGCGTCTTTAAATTTCTGTTCCTACTGAGCTCTTTTCGTCGTTATTCAGTTGCTTGCACTTGTCCCATTCTAAAAAAAAGGAACACCTTTGATTCTTCTCCATTCCATTAATTCATTTAACAAACATTTATCATACACAGTTTACCTGGCTTGGCTCTGGAGACTTAATTAACAGACCTAACCCTGGCCCTTATGGGTTTTTTGTTTTGTTTCGTTTAAGAGAGCGGGACAATGAGAGAGAGAGAATCAGTTTTTAGTTTTTCATGTGGCTTTCCTTGCTCTGACCCTTCGTTGTGTATCTGGTGCTGGGGTTTGAACTCACATCCTCACACATGCCAGGCAAGTGCAGAATCCACTGGGCCTCCACACCAGCCCCTCATGGAGTTTTTTTTTTTTTTAAGTCAAATAGGGTAAGTGGACACTAACTGAAAAGTCACAAGTAAATGTGAAATTACAATGAAGCACTATAATGAGGAAGTACTTGAAAGAGTAAGGTATTTGGACATTTAAGCCAAGGCCTGAAAAATGATTGGATATTAGGTAGAACATAGAAAAGCTCTGTCCCGCTGGCAGGTGGCTCAGGCCTATAATCCCAGCAATTTGGGAGGCTGAGGCAGGAGGATTCCAAGTTCAAAGCCAGCCTCAGCAGTTTAGGGAGGCTCTAAGCAACTTATTGAGATGCTGTCTCAAAAATTGAAAAAGGGAAGGGATGTGGCTCAGTGATTAAATACCCTCCAGGGTTCAATCCCCATTTATCCTCCCACTCCCACCTCTTCCCTCCCCCCAAAAAAAGAAAGAAAAGCTGTGTTCAAGCAGAGGAGATGGTGTGTGTGATGCCCCAAAGTGGACAGACAACTTTGGGGATTTAAACAACTAAATTCAGGTAAATGTGGCTTGAGCATATTAAGAGAGAGGATGAAGCAAGTAGGGCCCTGGTATATGGACCTTCAAATTTGTATTAAGAGGATTTCTTGGGACTGGAGCAGTGGCTCAGCGGTTACAGCGCTGTGTGCAGGTTCAAACCCCTGCACCCATGTACACAACGAAGTGTCAGAGCAACAGAGGCCACATGAAAAACGAAGCAAAATTGATTCTCTCTTTTCTCTCTCTCGCTGTCACTTTTACTTAAAAAAAAAAAAGAGGATCTCTTTTACCTCTCTAACCTCATCCCTTAACACTCACTCATTCCATTCTACCCATATTGTCTTGCCTAATGTACCACAAACATGCCAAGCACCTTCTGTAGGGCCTTTGTACCAGCTTACCTTTCCTATAGGTATGCACATGGCTAACTCCAGCTGCTTTTAAGTCACTGGTTAACTATTACTTTAAAAAGGCCCACCTTGACCACATTCTTTAAAATTGCAACATTCCATCCCCATCCTGGCACTTTATGCCCTTCATTAACTCTAGTTTTCCTCTTTATGCTAATAATTATGCCTTCTAACATCTCATATAATTTACTTATGTGTATTTGTATTGTCTGCCCCCATTAGAATGTAAGGCCCATGAGGACAGGAACCTTTGATGCTTTACTGAAATGATCTTCTTGGCATATAGAAGGCACTCCACAAGTATTTGCTCAGGGAATTTATGGGAAACCATTGAAGGTTTTAAGTAAGGAAGTGACCTGATCATTTCTTGAAAAGGTCACTTTGCTCTTTGGAAAATGAATTGTAGAATGAAGTAAATGAAGTCTGGCCATGAAGGAAAGGGGTGGGTCTTGGTTGGAAGATTGGAGGAGCAAGGCTCTGGGGAAAAGGAGAGACTCCTCCTTTACATAAAGGGGGAAAGATGGAGACAGTGCAAATGGAGGGAGGTGTGTATTGTTTCTTTCTCTGAAGGAGAAAGCAAGCTCTTTTGATGAAAATGATGTGAAGTCCAACCTTGAGGGGAGAGTTTGAACCAGAGGCTTAGGTGAATTTGCAGCATAGCAGAGTATAAGAACACACAGTTTGAAAGATCATGTTGCTTAATCTCTGCCAGCCTCCATTTTCTCATAGCTAAAGTGGAGGTAATAGCAGTACTTGCCTTGGGGAGTCATCAGGAAGTTAAATGCTAGACCCTGTAAAACGCTTCATGGGGTCCAGCCCCCAGGAAGCACCAAGTGTTACCTTGTTTTTGCTGTTAGAAAAAAGGCAGCCAGAAGAAGAGTCAAAGCAGTGAAGGTCAACCAGATGCATTTTTTAAAAAATTACTAATGGTCAGTTATAATGTACTAGATCAGAAAATGATTAGGAATAAAAGTAGCTCATCCCTATTCCCTCATTAATTTGCCCTCTGCTTTTAAGCAAATCTTTTCCCCTCTCTGATCCTTGGTTTCTTCTTTCTATCAAAGGTTTTGGACTAGATGACTACTAAAGCCAGTTTTTGTGTAACCATGCTACATCTCTAAGCAGAGAAACTTTCTGCCTACCCCTGTGCTCCCAGATACCCTGAAACAACAACATCGTGATCAGCATCAGGGATCCATAAGTGCTCCTCATCAGAAGACTTTGGTCCTTGACCCATCCCAGCACTGGCCTCTTAGGCTTTGAATGTCTCATGCTGGTCCCCCTGAGGCCACTTGTTCAGGTATACTGGTCATACCTCGGTGTCACAGCCAGCTAAGGTGTCTTGAGAGTACTTGAGAAAAGCTAGATACTATGTGAGTGGTACAAGAAAAGAGTTGGCTATAACTACTGTGGCACCCCAAGATTCAGGCTCATTGTGGCCGGTTCTTTTCCAGGTCATCATGAGGAAGCCTCGAACAGCTGTGGAAAGTGGCCTCAGAAAGCAGACAGCCAGACAGGAGAGAAGGAAGAAACATGCCCTCAACAGTAGCCAATCTAAGCCTTCGGCTCCTGATGGTGAGACGCTCAGACTCCAAAGGCTGCTTTCACTGGCTGCAAAAGGGGGCAGGTTTGGACAGGGAAGGGAACCTGGTATGAATTAAGGCATTAAAACACTAATCAAGGGAGCTGCAGTGGTGACAGCACTTGCCTGGCATGCATGAGTACACAAGTTCAAACCCCAGCACCACACACACAACAAAGTCTTGGAGCAACAAAAGCCACATGAAAAATTAAATAAAATTTATTCTCTTTTTCTCTCTCACAGTCCATCTTTCTTAAAAAAAAAAAAAAGACACTTATTAAGGGTATAATTCTGTGTTTTCTGTGTGACTTGGGGATAATTGTTCAGATTGGTTACTTTAATCAGTAATATGGAGCAGTAGCCTATGCTTTTCTTCCCTCATGTGGCTTTCATGGGATCAAAATGAGTTTATGAGCCTGAAAGTATTTTGTAAATACGGAAGCCCTGCACAGATATATGTTATATCTGGCTAAAATTGTTGGAGTTTTGGGGCTGGAGCAGTGGCTCAGCGGTTTTGGCGCTTGCCTAGCAAGCACGAGGACCCGGGTTCAAACCCCAGCACCACGTACACAACTAAGTGTTGGAGCAACTAAGGCCACGTGAAAAACTAAATAAAGTTGTTTCTCTCTTTCTCTCACTGTCCCTCTTTCTTTAAAAAAAAAATAAATAAATAAAATTGTTGGAGTTTCATTGTGGACCAGAGACAACAGAGTCAGCAGTAACACGCTGAGAAAATTAAGGCTGTAAATTGGACTAGGGTTACACAGCTAGAGAACTCTGATTTGACTCCAGCTTCAAAGCTTAAGCACAGGACTGGAAGTAGGGGAAGTCCTAAGTAGGAGTACACTGCTACAGGCTGCTGTGTCCTGGGAGTCCCAAATGCACATCTTTTTTTTTTTTTTTTTCTTTTTTGAGGGAGAGAGAGATTATTTTTTCATCTGGGTCATGTTTTTCTGACACTTAATTGTATGTGTGATGCTGGGGTTTGAACCTAGGTCTTCGCCCATACCTGACAAGCACTGTTAGTGCTGAGCCACTGCTCTAGTTCCCCCCACCCCTTGCACATCTTATGCAAGGAGGATCCCTGAGTGTCCTGGGGCCCCTGCAGGCCTGGCCCAGCAGCAGGAAGAGGAGGTCTTGCAGGCCTCTGTCTCCCCATACCATCTATTCAGAGATAGAGCTGAAATAACAGCCTTTCGAGAGAACCTGCTAAGCTGGTATGACAGAGAGAAGCGGGACCTACCTTGGAGAAGACAGGTAAGCAGACGAGGGACAAGGAGGGTGGGACAGGAGGATGGCAACCAGTCCCTTCCACACTAACTTCCCACCTGGGGTTGCACTGACAGGCAGAGGAAGAGGTGGACCTGGACAGGCGAGCATATGCTGGTCAGTATGTCTCCTGAAAGCAGGTCTACGTTGCTTGGAAGTGTACAGGTCTGGGGGCTGCGGGCTAGGAGCAAGGCAGGTTAGTGGTACTCTAATGCCAACCTCTCTCCCCCAGTGTGGGTGTCAGAGATTATGCTGCAGCAGACCCAGGTTGCCACAGTGATCAAATACTATACCCGATGGATGCAGGTGATACCAGGGAAAAGAGGGGAGCATTGGGCCAGACCCTAGAAAAAAGCCTATACTTTGGGGTGGTCGTGGAGGCTTTCTTCATCACTCTAACCCTGGATCTCATTTTTTCTTGCCTGCCATGGAACTGTAGAAGTGGCCAACACTGCAGAACCTGGCCAGTGCTTCCCTGGAGGTAAAAGCCATTCTTGGGTAGAGAGAATGGGGACAACTGATGTACTGACCCCTGATCTCTTTGACCTGTGACCTCGCCCACAGGAGGTGAACCAACTATGGGCTGGCCTGGGCTACTATTCTAGAGGTCGGCGATTACAGGAGGGAGCTCAGAAGGTAAGGGGTTGGCAGGAGCAGGGTATAGAAGCCCGGGGGCCTTAGGTGTTTCATAACTTTAAGTGTTCTCACCCCAATCAGGTGGTAGAGGAGCTAGGGGGCCACATGCCCCGTACAGCAGAGACCCTTCAGCAGCTCCTGCCTGGTGTGGGGCGGTACACAGCTGGAGCCATTGCTTCCATTGCCTTTGGTCAGGTGAGACCATGACCCACCCACACTTTGTGAGTGCCACCCTCCCAGCCCAGGCTAAGTACTGGACTTCTCTGTGCCAGGCAACTGGTGTGGTGGATGGGAATGTAGTACGGGTGCTGTGCCGTGTCCGAGCCATTGGTGCTGATCCCAGGAGCACCCTTGTCTCTCAGCAGCTCTGGTAGGATATTGGAGTAACGGGGAAGGTTGGGAGGGGCATTTTCAAAGGTTCTTCTCCTCACAGAGGTGTTCTCTTCTGGTAGGTACCTAGCCCAGCAGCTAGTGGATCCAGCTCGACCAGGGGATTTCAATCAAGCAGCCATGGAACTGGGGGCCACTGTGTGTACCCCACAACGGCCTGTCTGTAGCCACTGCCCTGTGCGGAGCCTGTGCCGGGCACACCAGAGGGTAAGCCTACCAGGGAGGCAGTATTCATGAGTCCTAGGGTATGAACCTTGTCCCTTGACACCCTACCCTGTCTCTCAGGTGGAGAAGGAGCAGTTCTCAGCCTCAACGAACCTGCAAGGCAGTCCTGATGTGGAGGACTGCAGTGAGTGCGGCTTTAACCCCAACCCCACCCTCTCCTGGCCCTGTTAGGGAGCTGCCTGTAGAAGCCTCTTTCTACTTCTTCTATAACCTGAGTAAGATTCTGCTGAGCCAGGCCAAGCCTGCTTTCCAGGTTTGGCACCTAAGCCCTTCTTGTTTGAGTGGGACTTGGGGATCTCTGTTCCCAGCTCCCAACACTGGACAGTGCCAGCTGTGCCTGCCTCCCACAGAAGCCTGGGACCACACCTTGGGAGTGGTCAACTTTCCCAGAAAGGCCAGCCGCAGACCCCCCAGGGAGGAGTGCTCTGCCATCTGTGTTCTGGAGCAGCCCAAAGCCCTTGGGGGTGCCCGCATTCTGCTGGTGCAGAGGCCCAACTCAGGTACCTGGATGCTGGGAGTGAAGTGGCACAAGTAACAAGGAGAAACAGAAGAATCAGCAGCTGAGCGCTAACCCATACCTGGCTGACCCCCCCTCAGGTCTGCTGGCAGGACTGTGGGAGTTCCCATCCGTCACCATGGAGCCTTCAGGGCAGCATCAGCGCAAGGCCCTGCTGCAGAAACTGCAGAGTTGGACTGGGCCCCTCCCTGCTACCCGCCTCCAGTACCTTGGGGAGGTAAGTGAATGATGGAGGGGCCAGGAATGATGGCCTCTGTGACCACATCCACAGTCCTATTTTAGCCCTTTGACACTCCTCCCAGGTGGTCCACACTTTCTCTCACATCAAGCTGACATACCTAGTATATGGTCTGGCTCTGGAAGCGCAGAGCCCAGCGTCCACACCACCTGGTGCTCGCTGGGTAACCCGGGAGGAATTTCACACGGCAGCTGTCTCTACTGCCATGAAAAAGGTAATGTCTTTGTTGTCTTCAGTGTCCTTTTTTGTGTGTATTTCTTGCTTGATCTATGTGAACCTATCACTAAACAGGAAAAAAAGAAAAAGTAAAAGCACATTTTAAACAAAAGTAGTGAGGCATAAAGTCAGGGGCAGAAAATAGAGGTTTGGCTCTTTTGGAGAAGATGCCAGCCCGTTCTTTTCCCCTCTTCTTGTCTAGGTGTTCCGTGTGTATGAGGACCATCAGCCAGGGACCTGCAAGGTGAGTCTTATGGCTCTCATCCACAGATCTGAATCTGGGTTTTCAGTCATTTACTGATACATGTCTGGGTGAACATTCTTCACTCCAGGCTTTCATGGGGTCAGAGAAATAGTTCTTGATCTGAGGACCTTACAGTGTGGAGTACAAGGTAGGGAGACAAGAACAAAATGATGAGGGCAGCATAATTGCACAGGTGTGTTAAATGTTTGTGGAAAGATACTCCATCATGCTGTCTGCAGTGAGTGTTTGGTTAGCTGGACAGGTTGGCAGGGTCTGCCCAGATCAGCCAGGACATGAAAATCAAGCTGCTAAATAAAGCATTTTAGGGAGAGGAGTCAGATTTGTATCGTAGGAAGATTTTCTCAGGCTGCCTTTTATAGAGTTAATGGAAGGGGCAGGTAAGATACTTGGAGGCAGCTGGAAAATCTACAGCATTTAAGACTACAAACTGAGGTCAATAAAGTGGGAGGGAGAGGTTGGATGGAAAGAATTCCCTGATGACCTCCTCAGTACCTCCCTCCTTTGCTTCTGCACAGGGTTCCAAAAGGTCCCGGTTGTCTATTCCATCCAGTCGGAAAAAGCCCAGCCAAGGCCAGCAAGTCTTAGATCGTTTCTTGCAGCCTCATATCCCCACTGACACACCCAGCCTTAACAGTGCAGCCAAGTGATGCCTCTGGAAGCCCCTACCCCTGAGAATCTTGTTTAATAAAATGCTTATTTTTGTAGTCATTTGGAGTGTTGTATCCTTTCCCTAGCCCATTTACTCCTCATCTCTGAGGGATCCAGAAAGTATTGGGTCCTGACTCGTAGCTGAGCTCCCAGACAGCCCCGGGTAGAGGGAGGAGAGCATGTTCTGCCCACAGTCATATGTTCCTCCCTTTCCTGAGAAAGAGTGGAGCCAGCTGCAAGGAGCACCTGCCAGTGGTTGACACCCAACACTTTCTAGGTCTCAGCTGATTGGAGCAGTGGTATCACCCTAAAGCAGGTGATTGGGCTTAACCTTGAACCAGCCTGTCCCTACCTGCACAGGTTGCACCCTAGGGAGAAGGGAAGCACAGGAGGATTTATTGTCTTAAATACCTACCTCAAATACTAAGTCATTTATTTAGGGATACATTTCGTATTCAGTGAAACAATACGGAAATGTAAAGGGTTAAAAATCGGGCTGGAGTGGTAGCATACACAATGGAGTCTCGGAGCAACGAAGGCCATGTGAAAAACTAAATAAAAATTGTTTCTCACTGTCCCTTTCTCTTCAAAAAAAATTTTTTTTTTAAAAAATCACAAAATTTGGGGCAGAAAAGGAAATGCTATCAGAGAGGAACACAAAAGCAGTGTGTTCCTGCTCAGTGGAAGAGCACATGCTTAGCATGTGCAAAGCCCTGGGTTCAATCCCCAGCTAAAAAAATAAAGTCACCTTTAGTCCTACCCACATTAAAAGAAAGAGGAACACAAAGGCTTGTATTATGATCTGTGATCTAATCATGTAATTCTTTTATTGTTTATATCTTCTCTGTTAGATATTAAAATAAGAAATGTCATAGTTTTTTTTTTTTTAAACCATCTCTTTGGAGCCCAGTAAGAAACTTAACTGCTAGCAGGTACTGAGGAAATGCAGGCCCCACCTGGTCTCTGAGGGCAAAACTTCTCACTAGCTGGACCTCCCGTTGTGTCTCAGGCAGACAGGTGGCTGCACAGGGCTCTGGCTCTTCTCAGGATTCTTGGCCCCTGACAGCTTCCTCTTGTATGGATTGCCATAGTGCTCGGATGTTGTCCTGGCCAAATCCTGTGGCCCCTTGCCTCTGAATCAGCTCCAGGAAGAAGGTATCCTCAGCAAAGAGGGACTTGGTGAAGACCTGAAGCAGAAACTTGCCTTTATCACCATCTAGCAGGATTCCCTGTCGGGCTAGAAGGCTAGGTTTGAGCCCGGCAGCTAGGATCTGCCCTTCTTTGCCTGGCTGCTGGTAGTAGGCCTGGGGAGGTGTCAGCAGCCGGCCTCCGGCCACCGCCATGCCCTCACTAGCCTCCACGATATTCGGTGTGTATAGTCCCACGTGCTGGAGACCTGGCCCCCTGTGCCGGACCAAAAACTGCTCCACCTGGTCCTGTCGGCTGGTATCTCCGGGCAAGGACTCAGCCAGTACGAGGGTGGGGACAACGCTGCCAGGCGGGGTCTGCAGGGCGGTGAGCCGCAGCCCCCCACGCTCCGAACCAGCTACAACTTCAAGGCCCTGCTCCGGATCCTCACCTGGGCTCAAAGGCAAGTGGTGAAAACCCAGGCAGTTCTGGAACCAGCGCCTAAGTGTTGGGGAGCTGCCGGGGATGCAGGCTAAGGTCAAGTGGTCCACGTGGCTGACCCAACCCGGGTCGGGCTTGGAAGGCACCGGGCCAAAGCCCGGCAGGAAGGGCCCGCGATAGCCGGTGCGCTCCAGCAACGTCAGACTGAGATTGCCGGCAGGCGAGCTGACCACAGCGTAGGTGGCAGCGCCCTGCGCATCCCGCACGTTAACAGGGGGCACCGGTACCCTGCAGCCCCGCGCCGCCAGCGCTTGAGCGGCGGCGCCTACATCGTCCACGTCGAAACACAGGTTCGTGGCGCTGGGGACTGCGTGACGTGGGTCCAGCCCATACAGCGGCTCCCCAGGCCCCGCACCCTCGTTCACCAAAAAGACTGCGTTTCCGCTGCGCAGCGCAAGCTGTCGCCAGCCGCCCGCCTCCCGCGCCGCCAGGGGCTGGAAGCCAAAGAGGCGCTGCAGGTCCCTGGCGAGAGGCAGCCCGGCCGGCACGTGGAAGGCAATGTGGCACAGACGGCGGGCGTGCGCGGCCATTACGCGCCGAGTGGCCAGCCAGGCTGGTCTTTCTAAGGCAGCTCACTTATGGTTCGGAACTCCAAGATTCTTGGACCTGGGCTGGTCGTCTGAAACCGGTTGGAAGTCGGTGGAGTAGTTATTTCCACAGATCGCGTTCCGCGTTCTTTTCCGGGGAGGAAATTGAAAATCTAGAACTTCAGCTAGGTAACCTTGGGGGCTTGGTTCTCCTTGCAGTGCCACCCCGAAGAGTAGCTGTCTGGGAACCTTCCGCTCTGCAAGGGCGACTTACGAGAACCACGCGGAGACTGAACTGGGCGGAGCGGGAGAGGAGAGCCTATAACTCCGCCTTTGACACGCCTTCCTTTTGCCCAGACCCGGTCGCCAAGGGTACTGCGGGGACGCCAGGCTGCTCCTTCCCAGGGCCTCGGTCCAGGTCACACTCTTGGGCACTGAGCCTCCCTTCCTCGTCCCAGGAGATCACAATAGCCACCTTTTTCGGTGCCAGGCGCAGGATTCACACTCATCCAGCCACCTCAAAGCTAAAGGACTCAGCCCGGGTTGGGGAAGGAGCCGAAATTCTCCCTTTCCAAACATGTGATTTCTTAGCTGGCTCATGTTTTTTTCTTCACAATTCAGGAGTTTTTCTAAGTCCTAATGTGCCTTTAATTTTTTAAAATATTAGAATGTTAGAAGATTTTCACTCCGCTCAACGGTCAAAAGAAAACTAATAGAAGATGGGCCACCAGTATGGCACCCACATGCCTTTTATCTAAGCAACTTCTCAGCCACACTTATCTCTTCAGTCCCACTTTTTGAACATCTTTTGCTCTCTTGTCCCAAGAAGACTTGGAGAAAAGCAAAACATATTTTTTGTTGTTGTTCCTGAAAAGAACAGCTGCACCACACCTTATTAGGACTAGAACTCAAGCCCTGCTTGCTATTTAAAGCTTCCTAACTGGACTTGAGCCTAAATTTTTTGGGGAGAGTCTGTGGCCTTGCAACCCAGGTCTTTGTGAGATCAGTAGAGGGAAGAAATTTAAAATCCGGTTAAGGAAGGGCATTCAACCTTTAAGAGTTAAGGAAGGGGATCCAAAAAGAGGAAAAGGCATATAAGCAAAAGCTTAGAATGTAAGCCAAACTCTTAGGGGAGCAATGGCATTGGGGAGGCATTTGGGATTCCTGTGTCAGGTAGCCTTCTCTGTAGGGTTTCACTGATAAGAAGAAGCAGGCTATCATGGGGTGGTGGAAGGCAGGGCTTTGAGAAATAGGCCTGGCTGGGTGTTCAGGGTTGCAGGCAGGAGGATGGTACCTGGAAGTTGGTCAGTGCTGTTGAAAGGCACCGGGTGCTACTCTGCAGTCCAGAGAATGTGAGAACATGAATTCCAATGTCAGACAGACCTGAACTTGAAATCCACCTCTAACACTTAAGTAGCAAGACTTTGGATGAGTTGTTTTACTTCTCTGAGCCCTAGTTTCCTCTCTGCAAAAATGAGGATAATAATAGTGTCACAGGAGAAGACTTCTCTGAAGAAAGGTACAAGGAGTTCCCAGTGAGAAGGGGGAACTTGACTTAGGACCAGCAGGGTTCTTGGCATACAGGACAGAAAAGAATATTAGCACTGTCAGTCAAAGGCATAGAGATTTATTTAGGAATGTAGATACTCAAGGGAGAATAGGGGCAATATCAGGAGAGAGACAGACCTTTGGGGTAAAGCAAAAAAATACACATTTAAGGGAGAATGTGGGCTATCTTCAGAGGGAAAGACAGCAACTTGTTGGTGTGGGTTGTTAATATTTATAGAGGGCCGCTGCTAGAGGCTGGACAAGAGGTAGAGGCAGGGTGGAACTACACAATTTTGTGCCAGTTTTCCCTGAGCTTGCTCACTGTCCTCATGTCATAAGAACATGGGTCAAAGGCATGGTCCATGGGCATGTTGCACAGGAATTGCAGTTGTTCATGGATGCTTTCTGCATTTCAGCAGTTAATGGGCACTTCCTTTGCAACTCTTTATCTCTCCCTTTATTTCCAGAATCCTATCTCAATAATACCTCATAGGGTTGTCATGATTAAATGAGATAGAGTAAGTGTTCAATAAATAGTAGCAGTTGCTATTGTGGTTATTGTACTGTTTTAATCTATCTCATTATACAATGCCATGGCACCTCCTAGAGGGTATTATGCAGGCACTGCACTGGCATGGATGAAGGGCCGGGTAGTTTAGTCAATGAGCAGCTCAAGAACGGCCCAGAGGGGCTGGAGCGGTGGCTCAGCGGTTACGTATTTGCCAGGTCCTTGTTCTCTTACAGTCAGGACCCTGCCAAACTTTTTGCAAGGTCTGGATGATTGTCCCTCGGCAGAATCTAACCGTCCCGCTCAAGGTAGGTGGGCAGGTTGAGACTGAAGAGAATCGGAGGACGCCACTAGAGGGCGCGCGGAGCCAAGGAGAGAGAGTTGGCGATGCTGGGGGTGTTGTTTTTGTTTTAGTACTAGGTATTGAATCTGGGGGTGCTTAACCACTGAGCCACATCCCCAGTCCTTTTTATAGTTTATTTTGAGACAGGGTCTTGCTAAGTTACTAAGGGCCTTGTTAAATTGCTGAGGCTGGCTTTGAACTCGCAATCCTCCTGTCTCAGCCTCCTGAGTGGCTGGGAGAGGAGTGGGCCACTTAGCCCAGCAGATGGGGGGTGGCGCCCCACTGCGCCCAGCAAATGGGGATTTCTTGATAATTCTACTTTCTATGGCCCCTGGGTCGGCAGAGGAGGGGCCCACTGCTGTGCAGGCCTGAGGAGCCCAGTGGTGGAGCCATGCCCTTCCCGCAGACCCGACCTAGGCCTAAAACTATGGGGGGGGTACCAACAGCCCGCTCCAAAGTCCAGTCCCCCTCAGGCTCCTTCTCTCTCCCCTCTCCCAGACTACTGTAGAGTGAAGCCCCACCTCCTTAACCTAAGGCCCCGCCCCTCCCCAGTTGGCCTCCCCCCTCAGAAGACCCCGGAAGTTCTCCCCTTGCTGGATCCGCCCCTTCCCCCCGCCCTTCCCTAGTTCTGACACAGAACTCCTCCTATCTTTCCCTTCCGCCGGAAACAGCCGTGGAAGCCTCGGCGTTTCTGGAACCACATTTGCTTTCAGGCGACTGTCCTTCTGCTATTACCGAGGCTGAGTTTTACAAAAGGTGGCCCTGAAAAATCTAAGAAGGAAGGTGACATTCACGGTTTTTGTGTGTAGTTTGGTGGTATTGAGTGAGACTGGGATAGATAGTAAAATGGCTAAGTAGTCAGGATAGTGGGACCCGTTCAACCACACCTGGAAACTAACTGGTAGAGGGAGATTAATGGGCAGGCTCAGTGCCTTCAAATGGAAAAGTCCAGGAGGCTCACCTGTGGGTGCAACTTCTTTGTCTCAGGGTTGGGAAAGCTAAAGTAGGGGTGAACAAAGATGGGAACTAGGAAAGATTTGCTCTCATTTTATGTAGATTTTAGCCAATGATGTTGGTGCTTTTCTCAATGCCTGCTTTATATAAATCTTAATCAATGCTCATACCCCAAACTGATATAAACCCAGGCCTAGCGTACTAAAGAGGGGATCCTGCTTCCAGGTTGTAAGAAAAGAGATGAAAAAATGAAGGAAATAAAGAGAAAGGAGAGCAGCGGCTCAACAGGTTTATTCGGGAGAAACCTGCAGAGGGGGTCCCAGTGGAGTCTGGGCCCTACCTGCAGCTTACAACCTGGGGTAGATATAGAGGGAATGAGGTGGGAGGGGGCCAAGGTGGAGTTTTCTGGTTAAACTGGGTTTTTCATAAGTGGGGATCCTCTGATAAGGGCCAGAGGGTTCAGATAAGGGCCTGAGTATATACATTCAGTGAGTAGGGAGTTTCCTGCCTGGTGGAGTGGCTTCTGGTAATTTCCATATCCAGCACAGGTACTCCTCTGCACTGCAGAGACTCTACTCTCTTTGCTTAACTAAGTCCTATACTCCTTTTACCCGACACCCTTCAAATTTGTGAAACAAAAACCCAGAAGAAAGGGCTGGAGCAGTGGCTCAGTGGTTTTGGTGCTTGCCTGGCATGCGCAAGGATGCAGGTTCAAACCCCAGCACCTTGTACAAAACAAAGTGTCAGAGCAGTGAAAGTCACATAAAAAAAACTGAAAACTGAATAAAATTGATTCTTTATCTCTCTCAGTTACTGTCCCTCTCTCTCTTAAAAACAAACAAGCAAAAACAGAAGAAGATTGGCACCAAATTACTGGGGTGTGCTTTGACACTAAAAGCCACAGTGTACCTCTCAGCAGTAGCAGGGGCAGGGAGCAGCTCTTAACTGTGTAGCTACTAACACTATTTCAGCTGCAAGAAATCTGCAGCCAGCCCAAATTCCCAGTTTTAACTGGGAATAGCTGCAAACACTGAATATGGGCTATTTTGGCCACAGAAATCTGCAGTCAGTCCTGATGGATACAGAAAATACCAGAAATCACTCGTGAGCCAGACAGCAAACCCCCTACTCACCATTTTGAAATCTACTGACTTGGGCCCTTACGGGAATCTATTGACTCTGGGCCCTTTAAAAAAAAAATCATACTCTATTGAAACTCCTGTTTTAACCAGAAAACTTGAACCTTGGTCCCTTCCCCCACTCATTCTCTCTTTCTGTATGTACCCCAGCCTGTAAGCTGCAGGTTGGTCCCAGACTCCACTGGACCCCCTCTGCAGGTTTCTCCCCAATAAACCTGTGTTACTGTTGAGCCCCCACTCTCCTCTCTCTTTCCTTGATTTGCCTCTTTTCTTACAAACCCAGTCTCCATTTGCCAGATGAAGCAGCCTCATCCCAAAACCCCTGCCTCAGTATTAAGTATATTCATATACTTAATACATAGACCAATCCCGTGGTCTACAGAGCTCTTTTCATCTTCCCCAACTGAAACTTTGTACCCATAAAACAACCTTTTCCTGTAAAACCTTTTTCCCTCCCCATGGTGGCAACCACCTTTCTACTGTCTCTGTAATTTTAGTAACTTTATATAAGTGGAATCATACAGTATTTGTCTTTTTAAGACTGGCTTATTTTACTTAGCATTATGTCGTTAATGTGTGCCTGGAGGGAAGTGAAGGAGTAAGCAATGTGCCTCTCCAGGAAGAAGATTCTTTCCCAGCAGAGAACAATGGTAATAGCCCTGAGACTGGCGTGTGGCTGGTGTGGGGGATCAAAAGGTCAATGCAGTTGGAGAAAGATAAGGGGGAAAGTATGATAGGTATGTCCTGTTTGTTTTTGTTTTTGTTTTTGTTTTAGATAGGCTCTAGCTAAAGTAAATTGCTGAGGCCCGTCTCAAACTTGAAATCCTTCTGCCTCAGCCTGCTGAATTGCTGGGATTACAGCAGTGGGCTTGAATAAGTCTTGAAATGCACTGGGATTTAGGCTTTTACTCTCAGTGAGATAGCACAGGGGTTGAATGGATCAGACTCTTTTGTTTGCTTGTTTGCAAACAAAACAGGGGTGTTTCAGGGGTGGGGGCTGCTGGGATGGAATCCAGTACCTCACACTTATTTGGCTGCATGGGCTGGAAGGGAGCAAGCATAAAATATGAAGGTCAGTGAGGAGGCTGTTGCTTCTAACATTGTTTGGAGTACCAGAGAAGGCTTCCTAGGGGTAGGAACTTTCAAATTGAGACCAGAAGACTGAGTAGAAATTGACAATGTGAGAGGCTATGTTTATATGTTGGAAGGTAGGAATGCAATGAAGTGTTACAGGTGAAGGACACAACTTACATAAAGGCCTGGAAATTTGTTTGGCAATTATCACTAAATCATTCGCTAAACCAGGAGTTTCTTGGGGAAGAGTTGGGTTTTCCTCTCTATAGTCTTAGGGCAGGACCCTCTACAGATCTCTGGGAGCTCTTGTCACTAGATTTACTTTATCCTAGTGACACCAGAGCTCTGCTGATAACCCCCTCTCATCTTTTCCAGTTACTGTGAAGGAGGAATCTCACCCTGGCAAGACTAAACCAGGGCTCTAAATCTCACCTGAGCTCGTATATCAATGAGCCCACATTACCAATTTTCTCCTCTCTCCTATATCTTCACTCTCACCCTGCTAAGAGAGATTCTCAGGTCTGTCTTACTTAAACTTAAAGAAAAAATGTCTACCTCTATACTTTGTACTTCTAAAACTGCTATTACATCTTTCTTGAGACAGGTAAAAAATGTTTTCTTTATTTTTTATTCTGGGGATTGAACTCAGGGCCTCTCATGAACTAGACAATCACTCTACACTCCCCCCGCCCCACACACACACATTTTTTAAGAGAGAGAAAAAAAGAGAGAATCAATTTTATTTATTTTTTCCTCTTGGATCTTCATTTCTCTGACACTTAAGTTGTGTATGTGGTGCTGCGATTCCAATCTGAGTTCTTATGCATGCCAGGGAAGTGCTCCAAATGCTGAGCCACCACTCCAGCCCCCTACTGTCCTTTTTTTATTTTATTTTGAGGTACGATCTTGTTAAGTTGCTCAGTCTGGCCTTGAACTTGTGATCCTCCTGCTTCAGCCTTCCAAGTTGCTGGGATTATAGTCAGGTGCCATTGTGCCTGGCTAAAAATTAGTTTCACATATGTCTATCTATACATCTCTACCTATGTATCTATCTACACACACACAGAACAGGTTTTGAACCCAGAAGTATTGTTTTACCACTGAGCTACATACCCACATACCCATCCCTTTTTATTTTATTTTGAGACAAGGTCTTGTTGAGTTATTGCAGGTGTTGGGCATAACTTATATAAAAGCCTGGAAAATTATCAGTTATTAATTCTTTCCCTAAACCTGGAAAGAGCAAAATTAGTTTTTATTTATATTTTTTTAAAGAGGGAAGAGTTGGAGTGGTGGCTTGGCAGTTACAGCACTTGCCCCACATGCGCGAGTACATGGGTTCAAACCCCAGCACCCACATACACAACTAAGTGTCAGAGCAACAAAAGCCATGTGAAAAACTAAATAAAAATTGATTCTCTGTCTCTCTCTCTCTGTCTCACTTTTCCTCTCTCTTAAAAAAAAAAGAGAGAGAGAAGGACAGTGAGAGAAAGAGAGGATCAGTTTTATTCAGTTTTTCATGTAGCTTTTGTTGTTCTGACACTTCATTGTATGTGTGGTGCTGGTGTTCAAACCTGCGTACTAGAGCATGCCAGGCAAGTGCCATAACCGTGAGACACTGCTCCAGCCCCAAAATTAGTTTTTAAAAATAGATAAATTGTAAAAAGTCCATTAAGCATGCTCAGAATAAAACCCCAAACAGGATGGTGGCACATGCTTGTAATCCCAGGGAACTGGAGGCTGAGTCAGGAGTATGGCAAGTTCTAAGTCAGGCTCAGCAATTTAGAAGGCCCTAAGGGATTAAGCAACGCTTTTGAGATAGGAAAAGTTAGGCAGAGAAGTTAGAAAGTTTGAGTTGGTCAAGGGAAAACTGGTTTTTCTCTTTCCTTTGATATCCCCAGTGCTAATAAGGAGGGTCTGGCAAGATGAGTCCAAATGCAGACACTCTCTTCTAAGGAAGAAGCCACATTCTTTCTATTGGTGCCTGAGGCATGAACCAAAGATTGGACCTGACCAGAACTTCCGAACCCATGTCCTAGGTACAGTGTGGGGCAGGGAAGCAATGACCAATTGAGGAGAAGACATCATATACAAAGGACGGACCTAACCCCTCCGTGAGCTCTTGCCTCCCTTCCCCACCTGAGGGAAGTCTGCCCTGTTGTCTTTCTTCTTACATAAACTGTTTGCTCCGCTTTCCTTGGTGTCCCTCGGTTTCATTCTTCGACTCTGAGCGGACACGAACCCAATATCCACAAAACCGGCATCATTTTGTCTCAAAAAATAAAAAGGGCTGAGAATGTGGATCAGTGGTTAAGTGGTTTAATTCCTGGTACCAAAAATAAGCAAACAAAAAGTCCCAAACATAGGAAAATACTGATAATTCTTTTTACTCTATAGAGGTCATCACTAAGAAGAGTTTCTCATGCATCCTTTTTAAAAGCATTTTCTATGCATTTATACAAACATACATAGCTACCCATTTTTTCTTTTTTTTTTTCCTTCTCTCTGTGTGTGTGTGTGTGTGTGTGTGTGTATTTAGAGGAGTAGAGGAGGAGACTGGGGATTGAGCCTAGGGCCAGTGAGCTATATCCCCAATCTCTAGCTCTTTTTCTTAAGTGTCCAGTTTTGGATGCATTTCCAATTCATTACAGATAAATCTTCCATGATACTTATAATGGCTGTGTAATATCTTGATGTATGCACATGTTGTAGTTAACCAGCCCTCTCTGATGAACATGCATGTTGTATTCCATTTTAACTATTTATAAAATGCCACCATAAACATAGGTCTCTCTGTAGGTCTTCGTGCATGTGTGAAGTACTTTCATAGGTGAAGTACTCTTTCTCATTTTTTTTTCCTGGGGACAGCAATTCATGAAGACGTAACATAAAGGAATAAATATATGAAAAGCTATTCACAAAAAACTGGAAAAAGAAACAGCTGTTTTTCACTCACCAGATTTGACAAAGTTTATGAACTGTAACTGTTAAAAAGAGAATAGGGGGGTGCTGGAGCGGTGGCTCGGTGGTTTCGATGCTTGCCCGGCATGTGCAAGTACATGGGTTCAAACCCCAGCACCCACATACACTGCTAAGTGTCAGAGCAACAAAAGCCATGTGAAAAACTCAATAAAAATTGATTCTCTCTCTTACTGTACTTCTCTCTCTTTAAAAAAAAAAAAAGAGAGAATGGGGGATATACATATAGGAATCAACAATCGGTATCACTTATTTAGTAACTCCATTGTGATTTTTTGTTGTTTTTTTCATTATTTTTTAATTAAGAAATTTAGTTATTGTACAATCAAATGCATATAAAGTAACAATATGATATGCATATATTCTTAAATCAGAATCACCCTTTAGATCCCTTCCTATCCTCCCTTCCCCACCTGCCCCCTTTCCCCCTCTTCCTCCCCTCCCACATATCTATGATTGCCTTGGATTATATGTTGCTAGGCCTTTGCTGGACCTAATGCATGAGATTGACTACCTTTCCCTTAGGCCTAGGTTTAGCTCCAGCCTTCACAAATGAGTGAAAACATTCGACTCTTGACTCTCTGGATTGGCTAACTTTGCTCAGCATTTCTTTTATCATCCATTTACCTTCGAAGGCTGCAATTTCATTGTTTCTAATTGCTGAGTAGAATCCCATATGTGTATGTGTGTATATATATATATGTATGTATGTGTGTATATATATATATGTATGTGTATGCGTGTGTGTGTATATATATATATATACACACATATATACATACATACATATATGTATATCACAGTTTTTGGATCCATTCATCATCTGGGTTGATACCATAATTTAGCTGTTGTAAACTGAGCTGCTATGAACATAGATTTTGCTGTGTCGCTATAGTGTGCTGATTCTAACGCATTCACTTTTTTTTGTGGTGCCCTAGGAACTTGCATGAACTAAGCAAGCATTCTGCTACTAAGTCAAATAACCAGCCTTGTAGGTAAATTTCTTTCTTATTTATTTATTTATTTATTGATACCAGAGATTGAATGCAGGGGTTCTCAACCACTGAGCCACATGTGCACCCCTTTTTTATTTTTAAATTTGATCCAGGGTCTCACTAAGTTGCTTAGGGCCTTGCTAAAGTGCTGAGCCTGGCTTTGAACTCAAAATCCTCCTGTCTCAGCCTCCAGAGCATCTGGGATTACAGGCATGTGCCACCATGGCTGACAAGTTTGTGTTACTCTTTTTTTTTTTTTTTTTAAGAGAGAGGTACAGTGAGAGAGATAGAGAAACAATTTGATTTAGTTTTTCATGTGGTGGATTTCATGCTCTGAGACTTCTTTGTCTACATGGTACTGGGGTTTGAACTCGCATACTCACATGCTGGGCACATGCTGTAACCACTGAGCCACCGCTCCAGCCCCAAGTTTGTGTTACTCTTAAGGTCAAGACAGAAAAGTTTCCTGTGGTCAGGACAGCGGAGCCCACTCACGTGCAGATAGGCAACCTGTTAATGTTATGTGCTGCTTCCCAGGTCTTGATCATATGTCGTCTTCCTTGACCCTTCTACCTGCTGCCTCTCTATCCACTCCCATCCCTGATGTATATTTCCCTGATAAACTCTCCAGCTTTTTTTTTTTTTTTGGTCACCATTCTCCTCCTCCTCCTCCATACTGTAGTTTATTGAAAGTTTAATGTTCCTTCCCACTCACAACTTTTGCTTTCTCATTCACAGCTGTTCTCTCCTGTCTGGAATACTCTTTCCTTTCTGCCTTGACCTGGCTCACATTTTGTCAGTCACTAGACCTCAGCATCAATTGCACTTCCAAGTCCCTTCAGTGTGCTCAGTCTAACACCATTTTGAGAGCTCAGCAAATTTTTATTAATGAACTAACTAAGGCAGTAAGCCCGTGATCCCCAGACCGCCATCTTTCATATGACCTCTAGGTGTCATCATTGGTCTCAATTTCACCAGGTCTTGAAGGTGACCCAGAAGGAATGCCAAGTGGTGCCCTCCTATTCCATCTATTCAGCAAGCTGGGAAGGGTTAGGGGAAACCCAGGTTTTTCTGCCAGATCTGACACCTCCATCTGCCCTGGCTAGCTGCCTTAATAGGGTGACTACCCTTCCCAGTTTCCCCTCAGCTGAACTTTCAGTATTCAAAGGGCAAGAACCTTTCAGTGTTAAAACTGGAACAATCGGGGCTAGAGCGGTGGCTTCGTGGTTTCAGCGCTTGCCTGGCAAGCACGAGGACCCGGATTCAAACCCCAGCACCACGTACACAACTAAGTGTTGGAGCAATGAAGGACATGTGAAAAACTAAATAAAGTTGTTTCTCTCTTAAAAAAAACAAAAAACTGGAACAATCTCAGGCAACTGGAAGGGTTGGTCATCCAACCACAGACAGAAGGGCCAGAACCCCTAGGTTTACTGAGACTAAAATGTAGGCCCAACAAGAGAACTTAATTTCACTCCAGTCAGGTCCCTCGCAGCACTATCACTGGTTGATGAGCACTGTGTGCAGTCTAGTGGTTGTCAAAATTTAGGGAAAGTATACACACTTAAATAAATATAAAGAAGCTCACCTATGTCTGACAGTAGCTACCATTTATCGAGTGCCACTAGGTATGACACTCATACATATTGTTTCTATTCTATACAGAAATCCCCAAAACAGATTGTTATCTTTTTTTCTGAAATGAGAATACTGGCTAGGGGTGTAATTCATGGTGGAGTATGTGCATGAGGCCCTGGATTCAATCCCTTGTACAAAAAAGGAGAAGGAGAGAAGCGGGAGAGGAGAAAATAGAGAGGTTAAGTGACTAGCCTAAGTCACACAGCATGGTGAAATTGAAGCCTATGTTTGTCCATCTACTGAGCTTCTGCTATTTTTACTGAATCTTCAGTTGACTAATTTGCTTCTACTCTGATCTTCATTTAGGAACTTAGGGATGGGAGTGGGTTGAGAGGCAGGTGCAGGTAGAAGGGTTGAGGAAGACAACATATGATCAGGACTTGGGAAGGGGCACATAAAATTGACAGCTTGCCTATCTGCACATGAGTGGTCTCTGCTGCCCTGAGCTAGATATGGACATAGCCTTGGGATGTCCAGAAAAGGCCCTTCAGGACCCATTTTCCTGACACCAGTCTGTATCCTCATTGAGGAGCCTAGACTGCGTTTCTCACAGTCTAGGATGGACCTACCCAGCTCTTATCTGATTTATCTGAATATGGAAAAGGCAAAGGGAAAAGTCACCAGGAGCTAGCTGTAAACTGGGGGGACAAGTGAGGGGTGGAGAGATGTGTAGAAACTTTGACAAGGGTCATGTTTCGCAAAATACCTTGCCCAAAATTTAGTTTCAGTAAATGGCTGCGTCAGTGAAATGGACTGGCTCCTCTCCTTCCCAGTGATACTGTGAGGCTGAGTTTTATTTTACCCAAGTGGTCATCCAGGAATTAAGCTGCTTGTGAACACTAAGAAAGAGTTGTATAGAGGTGAGGACCAAGGCCTGACTGAGTGGGAAGTGTTCAGACCCTGAAGGGGCACTCATTAGTCTGGCAGGAAGATACCCAGTCCAGAGGAGGTGTAATAAGCCAGACTACTTCTGGATCCTCCACATTAAAAACAAAATTCAGGGGGCTGGAGTGGTGGCTCAGTGGTTACAGTGCTTGCCTGGCATGCACAAGTACTTGAGTTCAAACCCCAGCACCACGACACAACAAAGTGTATAAATAAAATTGATTCTCTCTCCCTCTCTTCTCTCACTGTCCCTCTCTCTTTAAAAAAGAAAAAAAAATCTCTCAGGAATCCTAAGTTCTCTGATAAGAAGGTGCTATCCAAATGCGGTGGGCTTTGAGCTATGTGATTCATTGCATTTGTTCATTGATCCAAAGACTCTTAGGATGAAAATTCTGTCCTGGGCCACATTGGTCCTAGGCCTGCCCAACCCCAGGACCTGGTGCAACCTGCTACTCTGTGTCCAGTTTCCACCCTGTGGCTCCACTCCACTAGCAAGCCAAAACACAGGTAGAGATTTAGCAAGTTCTCACTTGAGTTCTCACTGTTGGCTGGATTTCCACCTTCTGCTAGAGAATGCATTGCACATTACGTTCTAGGGTGGGTTTTGGGGGTCCTGGCATAATGCAGGACTGGAAAGGATGGAAATCGTTGATTAAACTGTCTTGTAAACAGGACTCCTCTGCCATTAATTCTGAAAATCCCTAGTATGTTACAACTCTGACTAAGGGGAGGAGGGATTTGTGAGATAGTCACTACCCTTGTACCGTTACACTGGTACAGGACCTCTTGCCAGGTGACCTTAGGAAAGTTACTTACTCAACCTCTCAACCAATAAATAGAAGTAATAATTGGACTTCCTCAACCAATAAATGGGGATAATAATGTCTTATGTCACAAGTTTGTTTTGAGGTCTAAATCTACTGACCAGTATATAACCTAAATTTGGTGTATAAAAATGTATTTATTGAGTGCTTGTTGTGTTGGCAGGTTAAGTTTAAGTGCTTTATAAACAGAGTATGAATTCATATGACTCTATGAGTTGCACACTTTCATTGTCTATAGAAACAGACGATGTCTTTGCTTTATAGATGCAAAGACAGACTGGAGAGCTTGATTAACATGCCCATGGTCACAGAGCTATTAAATAGCTGGGATTTAGACCCAGGCTGTTAGACTTCAGCTCACATGTAGTGAGCTACTGAGCCATGGTGCCATATGGAGGGGGACTGAATAAATAATAGCTTTTATGATCATTGTAAAAGCATTAAGTGCTTTTTATATCCATGGTGCTAAGTGTTAATTATTAGTATATTTGGATGCAACATTTATCCTTTTCCTGTTTTTCCTACAGCCATGGCAACAAAGGGCCTTGCACTCTGTATAGCAGAATGTCCTCCCTTTGTCCCATCCAGTCTCTGCAAACAACAAAAGATGTGGCCACCCGGCTGACTGTCCCTGCCCCCATCCGAGCACTAATGGAGGCTGAGGCCCCTTTGGTTGGAACTGAGCTAGGAGAGCAACAGACAGGTACAGATCAGCACACTTGGAGCAGGGCTCGCAAGAGAGGTCATGCTTAATAAACCTGATTAATTTCTTTGAGCAGCAACAATGTCAGAGGACAGAGGTGAAATGAGAGACAGTGATTCATCCTGATTCTGAGGCACTGGACACAGACTAAATCAGAGATTTTGTGAAGATTCTATAGGGGCCTACAGGATCTGGTAGTTCTCAGTTAAGGGGACAGCTAGAAGAAAGCTAAATGAGGGGGAGAGACTTGTTCATGTTGACCTAATGAAGAGGCAACTCAGAGCAGGGACATAGCACAGATGCCCAAGCCATCTAACCAAGGCATAGATCTGACCAGGACACTTTTCCTGCTTAAATCCCTTCTAATGGTTTCCCTCCACCTAAATCTGATAATAATGTGGACAGTATTTGATATTCACTTATTTGATATTCACTGTGTGAAGGGTGTTTATGGAGGAGAAAATTGAGGCGCAGAGTATAAGAAACCTGTCCCAACTGCATGATTATTAAAGTGTAATGGGGACTCCAGCCCAATTCTAGCCCATGTGCATCTGTAACTGAGTTTAATGATGAGTCCCTTCCATCAGATAAGAGGCCTCTCTGCAGCAGGAACTGTAACTGAGCCAGTCTCTGCTCCTCAAGCCTTCCAGGGGAGTTGGAGTGCTGAAGCTCCTGGCTCTTCTTGTGCTGCTTCCTCTGAACACTGTCTGGGTTTATCCATATTTTCAGCTTCTATTCCTGTCTCTTGGAGGAATCCTTTTAAATCAGACATATGGTTTACTCCCTACCTTTTATTCCACCTTAGATGATTAGTCTGAGCCTGTCACATTCATTCCATCCTTCTTGCCAATAATTGGTGTAGGAATGAGGATATGCTCTGGTTCTGCCCAATGAGACGAATAGGACTGTCTTAGATCAGGCTGCTATAACAGAATGCCATAGCCTGGGTGGCTTAAACAACAAACATTTATTTTTCATTTCTGAAGGCTGTGCAGCCTCAGATTGAGGCACTGGAAAATTCAGTGTCTGGGGAGGTCCTGCTTCTTAGTTCACAGATGGCTATCTTCTTCTTAGAATCTCGCATGATGGAAAGATGACTAGAGACCTCTCTGGTCCCTGTTGAAAGAGCACTAATTTCATTGATGAGGACTCTACTCTTTATTTCCCAAACACTTCATTTTCTAATCCCACCACCTTCGTTGTTAGAATGTCAACATATGAATTTTGGGAGAAACAAATATTTAGTTCCCCTCAAGGTCTTTTGCTTCAAGGCTTCTGGCATAAGTTTCTTGACTCCTAGGGGAGAGCCATGGGAAGCAACAATATCTCTTCTTCTTGGGAATGTTGTCAACTCCGGAAGTGCCTAAAACTTTGTGCAGCTGTTTTTCTAGTAGATAAGGATGGAGGGCTAGAGAGCTTGCCTTGCATGTGCCAGGACATGGGTTCAAACCCCAGCATCATGTACACAATGAAGTGTTGGAGCAATGAAAGCCACACGAAAAACTAAATAAAATTGACTCTCTCTCTCACTGTCCCTCTCTCTCTTTAAAAAAAAACAAACAAACAGATGAGGATGGAGCCAAAAGCAGGAATGGAAGTGTAGAGAGCTGGAAGGAGTCTATCCCCAATAGCACTTGATCCCTGGAGGCCACAGTAATGTCAAACCTCCTTGGACAAGGGACATAAAACATGGTTACTGGAGCCATTGAGAATGGGGTTTATATTATTTATACATCTCTTTCTCCCTGATATTTTTATCTACACTGTCCTCAGAAGGATCTTTACAAGCTGCAAACTTAAACATGTTATTTTCCTCTTTACAGTCTTTTCTTTTATTGCTTTTAGGATTCTCTCTTGTCTTTGTCTTTTGGAAATTTGATTATAATTTATCTCAATGTGAGTTTCTTTGAGTTCATTATGGAGTTTGTTGAACTTCCTGAATCTTTATATTCATGTATTCAACTCCCAAAAGGGGTAAAAGAGAAAAATAAAAGGGGGAAGAAAAGAATGCCAGTCCTTAAAATTCCCTGGAAGTCACTTCAGTTGGAAGGGGTGGAGCTTGCAACAATGGCGAGAGGTGCGGTAATGACTGACTCTTTGTACTTTTGTGTTTAGAAATAGCATTCAGTGATCAGATCCCCAAATATTTAGAGACAGAGTCCTTTTTTGCACACATTGTTTCCCACAAGCTGTGTACAGATTGCTCCAGGAACATGTGCACTTCTGCCTGCCCTGGGGTAAGGATAGGAGATATGTAACTGCTCCTGTGCCATACATTTTAGTGGAAATTGACTAAAATTAGTTGCAATTCATCATCCAAGCCTTCCGCTGGAAGTTGCAAGCTGCTATGGTTTGGGTACTATTTAAATGTATCACTCAGGGCTGGAGCACTGACTCGGTGGTATCATATTTGCTTGGCATGCACAAGGACCCTGGTTCAAACCCCAGCACCACGTACACAACTAAGTATCAGAGCAATGAAGACCAGATGAAAAACTAAATACAGTTGTTTCTCCTTCTCTCTCTCTCTCTCTTAAAAACAAACAGACAAACAAAAATACTGTGTCCCTCAAAGATTCATGTGTTGGACTCTTGATCCTCAACCATATGGCAACTCTCAAAATCAGATTCTCTTTCTTCCCTACGGTTTGCTGGGATTTGTTACTCTTTTTGTTTACTGTTTAGTTGTGTTTTTTGTTTGTTTGGTTGGTTGGTTGGTACCAAGGATTGATTCCAGGGGTGTTTAACCACTGAGCAACATCCTCAGCCCATTTTTATTTTTTATTTTGAGACAGTCTCACTAAGTTGCTTAGGGCCTTGCTAAATTGCTGAGGCTGACTTTGAGCTTATGATCCTCCTGCCTCAGCCTCCTAATAGCTGGGATTACAGATGTGCACCACCACAGCTGCATCTTAATGTTCTTGAGGGACCTTGGTTAGTTCTTCTGAGAACAGAGTTGTTTTAAAAAGAACAAGCCTGGCCCTTGAATCTCTCTGGTCTCCTGTATCACCATGTAATCTTCTGCACGTGCTCTTGCCATTGCGATGCCATCTGCTGTGGCATCTGCCATAGGGCCCTCACCAGAGGCCAATGAGATTGGGCTGCCAATCTCATATTTTCATCTTCAGAACAACGAGCTAAATAAACTTCTAATGTATCATGTTATAGCACTGGAAAATGAACTACTGTACAAGGTTTCAATAGATTTCATATTTCCGAAATAGTTACAACAGACAAATTCTGTCAGTGCAATTATTGTCTAGCTGGGGAGACGGATCCCTGGTTCTTCCTAGTCTGCTACTTTCCCAAAATCCTATCTAAGATTCTGTTTAGGCAGAAGGTAGAGAGAGGTTCCAGTCTAACAAAAGCTTGGGAATGTAAGCATCTAAGGAGTTTATAGGTCTCTGAGTAGAAATTCAAAGGGTTACAGAGGAACAATTGGGTGGTAGGGCAAAGAAGGACTGGGTCAGTTGATAGGATGGTATAGAACTGTGAGAATTGCAAGGAGAGTTAGAAAGATAAAGTGACTTCTTTTAATAGGATCCTAAGGATTTCTTGATGAAAAAGGTCTATATAGCCCAAATATGGTGATTTGGCAATAGCACGGTTCCATGGCTCATGCAGCTTCACATGGGAGTGGAGCATGCAAAAGGGAGGTTAAATGGCCTGGTGCATCTGCCTCCAGGTCCGTGTGGAATAGCCATGAACCACCCAGACTTGTAGCAAGTCTCTGCCTCTCTCTTTAGCTTCATTGTACTTCCTGTTCCAGACCCTGGAACTTCCTTTTGTATCCTCTATCCTGCCATGTTCTCCCCTGCCACAGGAGGCACATGCTCTTCTCTTTGCTTGGAATGTTCATATTCTTTCTTCAGATAGGGATCAAATGTCACTTTTTTGAGAACATTAAAGTCCCCCTATCATTATCTCTTATCACATGGTATATACCTTTCCTCGTGGAGTGTATCACAGTTGTAATTGTTTCATATTTTAGTAGCTTTATTGAGGTATATCTGATATGCAAGGGGGAGAGAGGGAGAGAAAGAGAATCAACTTTATTTAGCTTTTTTATTTTTAAAGACAGAGAGAGAGAGAATCAATTTTTTTTTTATTTTAGTTTTTCATCTGGTTTTTGTTCCTCTGACACTCAGTTGTATATGTGGTGCTGGGGTTAGAACTTGGTCCCTGTGCATGCCAAACAAGCACTTCAACTGCTGAGCCACCTCTCCAGCCCTTCTAATAAGTTTCTTTCTTTCTTTTTTTTTTTAAAGAGAGAGGGACAGAGAGAGAGAGAAAGAGAGAGAGAAAGAGAAACAACTTTTTATTTAGTTTTTCATGTGGCTTTTCTTGCTCCAAGACTCTGCTGTGCATTTGATGCTGGCGTTTGAACTCAAGTACTGGTGCATGCCAGGCAACCACTGCTCCAGCCCCCCCTCTAATAAGTTTTAAGACATGTGTATAGTAGTGAAAAATCATAATCAAGGTAATTAATGTATTTATGACCTTAAAAAGTTTACACATGACCCTTTGTATTTTTTTAACTTAATTTAAAAAAAAATTTTTATTAAGGAGTCGAGTTTTGGTTCAATCATAAATACATATAAAGTAACAATATGATATGCTTTTGATCCTAAACCGTACTTACCCTCACATCTCCCATACCCCAGACTCTTTTCTTTCTTTTTTTTTTTTCAAAGAGAGAGGGACAGTGAGAGAGACAGAGAAAGAGAGAAACAACTTTATTGAGTTTTCCACATAGCCTCCATTGCTCCAACACTTAGTTGTGTACATGGTGCTGGGGTTTGAACCCGGGTCCTCATGCTTGCCAAGCAAGCGCTGAAACTGCTGAGCCACCGCTCCAGCCCTACCCCAGTCTCTTGATTCTTCCATATTAGTCCCCTATAACAGATTAAAAATGCCCATATATATACATATAAATATATATAAATATTATATATACATATATATATAAAAATATATGATTGTGGATTTTCCTGAATTAAATGATTGCATAAGTATTATTTGACTTCTCAGGGAGGTAAAGAGAATGTTACATTGTTGATTGTCTTGCCAGATCATTCCCTATCTTCTCTCCCTCTCCCATCCTCTCCACCCCCGCCCTGTTTCTTCCCTTCCCCTGCCTCCTACAAGTCTATGCTTCCCCTAGATTATGTGTTGCTATGCCCTTGTTGAGTTTGACTACCTTTTCACCCAAGCCTGTGTTTAGTTTTAGCCTCTGCAAATGAGGCAAAACATTTAACTCTTGACTCTCTGGGTTTGACTAATTTTGCTCAGCATGATTTCTTCCATTGCCATACATTTACCTTCAAAGGCCACAATATCATTGTTTCTAATAGCTGAGTAAAACTCCATTGTGTGTGTGTGTGTGCATGCTTGTGTGTGTGTGTGTGTGTATGTATCTCAGAGCTTTTGGATTCATTCATCCATTGAGGGGCATCTGGGTTGATTCCATAGTTTAGCTTTTGTAAATTGAGCTGCTATGGACATTGATTTTGCTGTGTCGCTGTAATGTGCTGATTCCAACTCCTCTGGGAAAATACCCAGGAGTGGGATAGCTGGGTCATATGGTGGATACAACCCTAATTTTTTGAGGAGTCTCCACATTGCTTTCTAGAGTGGCTGTACCATTTTGCAGTTCCACCAACAATGTGCTAGTGTTTCTATCTCTCCACAACCATTCCAGCATTTGTTACTATTTGTATTCTTCATTTTTGTCACTGACTGGAGTGAGGTGAATCTTAACGTAGCTTTGATTTGCATTCTCTGATTATTAGTGATTTAGAACACTTTCTCATGTATTCATTGGCTTCCTTGATTTCCTCTGTTGAGAAGTTTCTGTTTAGCTCTCTTGCCCATTTATTGATTGGATTGTTTTTTTTTTATTATTGAGTTTTTTGAGTTCTTTGTAAATTTTGGATATTAGTCCCCTGTTGGTGGAATAACAGGCCATGATTATCTCCCATTCTGTAGGTTCTCTCTTGACAGTTTTGACCAATTCCTTGGCTGAGTAAAAGCTTTTTAATTTAATGGCATCCCACTCATTAATTGTTAACTTTAATTCTTTCTCTTTGAGAGTCTTGTTGGGGAAGTCATTTCCAACTCCCGTATGCTAGAGTGTTGGTCCTAATATTTCTGCTAGCAGTTGTATGGTAGCTGGTTTAATTCCTAGTTCCTTAATCCATTTTGATTTGATTTTTATTCAAGGTGAGAGATAAGGATCTAATTTCAACTTGCTGCACATGGCTATCCAGTTTGTCCAGCACCATTTGTTGAATAGTCTATCCCTCCTCCGTGTTATATTTTGTCCCCTTTTGCCAAAGATCAGATGTTTAAAGATTTGAGAATTTGTCTCAGAGTCTTCTACTCTATTCCATTGGTCTTCTTTCCTATTTTGATACCAGTACCATGCTGTTTTTGTTACTATAGCTCTATAGTATAATTTTAGATCTGGTATTGCAAAATCACCTGTTTCATCTTTTTTTGCTTAGTAATGTTTTGGCTATTCTGGGTATCTTGTTCCAAATGAATTTGAGAATTGCATTTTCTATATCTCTAAAGAATGACATTGGTAACATGATGGGGATTACATTGAATCTGCATTGCGCTTTTGGCAGAATGGCCATTTTAATTGTATTAATTCTGCCTAAACAAGAACATGGAATGGTCTTCCATCTTCTCAGGTCTTCTTCAATTTCTGTCTTCAATGATCAGTAATTTTTGTTGTAAATGTTTTTTACTTTTCTTGTTAGACTAATTCCCAAGTATTTTTATTCTTTTTGAATATATTGTAAATGGGACTGATTTCCAGATTTCTTCTTCTGTCCTATTATTGTTAGTGTATAGGAAAGCAATTGATTTATGGGTGTTGCTCTTGTAGCCTGCTATTTTGCCAAAACTGTTTATAAGCTCAACCAATTTTCTGGTAGAGTTTTTCGGATCTTCCAGATATAGTATCATACCCATGACCCTTTGAAATTTCTCCTTCCTGTGTCTCTTTGCCAACCTCACCACATGCAGGCAACTGCTGATCTGCTTTCTGTCACTGTGCAGTGGTTAACAACAGATTAATTTTCTAGAACTGTTTATAATTGGAATTAGATAATTTGTAATCTTTTCTTTTTTTGCTTTGCTTCTTTCATTCAGAATTGTTTTGAAATTCATCCATGTTCTCCCCATTATTAATAATTCATTCTTTTATTGCTGAGTAACATTCTATTATATGGATATATAGCAGTTTGCTTTTCCATTAAGCTGTTGATGGATATTGTGCTATTTCCAGTTTTTAGCTATTATAAATATGAGCTATGAACTGAGGTACATGTCCTTGTATAGATAGCTTCATTTCTTTTTTCTAAGATAGAGAAAGAGAAAAAATCATTTTAATTTATCTTTTCATTTGGCCTTTGTTTCTCCAACACTTAATTGTATATGTCCTACTGGGGTTTGAACCCATGTCCTTGCTCATGACAGGTATAACCACCAAGCCACCACTTTATAAAATTAGAGCTTTGTTGTTAGGCATACTAGTTGGTTCATCCTAACAAATTTATACATGCATGGAAATTGATTTCAATTCATGATTCCCTTCTTTTCCCTCCCCTTTCCCATTTTCCTTCTCACAGTTGTAACTTTATGTTTATTTGTGTTCATATAATCATAACCCTCCTCTTCCTCTTTAGTTCCACAGGAACCATGACTATTTTACACACATGGTCTCCCAGCATTTATTGTAGTACTTGAACATAATAAATGTAACAGTTTTTTAAATATTTCAAAAAATGCTTTGACACTATTCCTTTCAAGGCAGAAGCCTGATTTTCCTGTTCTTTAACAAATAGAATGTAGTGGAAGTGACTGTGTTCCATGTTTGTTTTGATTTCCTTTTCTCCTTGTTCTTTCTCTCACTCTCTCTCTGTGTGTGTGTGCATGCGTGTGTGGTTCTGGGGATTAAACTTAGGGCCTTGTGTACACTAGGCAAGCATCTGGCACTAAGACACAATCAGCTCCACAGTGTATGATTTCTGAAGCTAGGTTATAGAAAAAACAGAGCTCCTTCCTGGTGCTTTTTCACTCTTGAGAACTTGTTTGGAGGTTCTAGCAGAGAAGCTGTTAGTCATCTTTTTGTCACTGTGAAAAATACCTGAGAAAAACAGCTGAAGGTGGAAAGACTTATTTTGGCTCATGGTTATAGAGATTTCAGCCCATTGTTGGCTAGCTCCATTGCTGAGAAGAGGTGAGGCAGAACATCAGAGTGAAAAGGGGTGGCAGAGGAAAGCTGCTCAGCTCATGACAGCCCATGACAGCCAAGGAAAGGTGAGAAGGAAGAAGAGGCCAGGAATAAGAACTGCCATTTCAGGGCATCCCTGCAGTGACCTATTTTATCCAGCCATGCCCTATCTGCCTGCAGTTTTAACCACCTTCCAATAATGCCATCAAATATGATTCCCTTGATAGTTTAACCCACGGATGAGGTCGGTGCCCTCATGCTCCAATCATTTCCTCAAAACCCCCATCTTTGAACATTGCTGCACTAAGGACCAAGCTTTCAATACGTGGGGGACATTTTAGATCTCAGTTAACTGTAACAGGAGCACACTTACATGTATACCCTTGACAGAACAGAACTTCTCTGATAGGAAATGCTATCCTCTTCTACCAAGTGCAGTTTCCAAAGGGACATACATGGAACTAGCTAGGTGAGGAAGGGGACACTCACATAGCTAGCCAGATCAGTCAAATCAGCTCTGAAGATCAATGGAGTAACAGATAACACAGCCACATTGCCTTGGATCAATCATTTGGGGGACATCATGCCGTACTCTGAGATCACTGAAGAAAATCTGTGATAGAGAAAAACTGAGGCCTCCTACCACCAACCAGAATCAATTTGCCAGCCAACAGAGAATGTCACCTTGACAGTAGATGCTCCAGCTGCATCCAGATGCACAGATGGCTGCAGCTCTGGCTGACATGGGACTGTAACCTCATGAGAGATTTTGAGCCAGAATCACTCTGTCAAGTTGCTCCCTAAAGGAGATAACAAATGATTATTATTGTTTTAAGTCTCTTAAGTTCTGGGGTAGTTTGTTATACAGAGATAGGTAACTAATATAATAGAACATTTTCAATGAATGCTGAATGAATCAATGAATCAGCAAATTCATGAACGATTTTTTGGTTTGTTTCCTTTTGGTTTGGCATGAATCAGTAATTATATCAGTAGTAATTCTAACAGGTGTCTGAAATTTTCTTTTGCATCTTCTTGCTTTTTACATTATAGACTTTTTCATTCATATGAATTGGAGTAAAAAATACAAATCAGCACAAACAACTCTTGAAAGATTGTGTTTGGTTGAGTGTTTGGTTGAGTGATTTCAGTATGAGGAAAGATTAATTCTGTTTGTTTTCCCACAACACACTGCCAAAAGTTAGTTGGCAGATAAGGCAGAACTTTTTTTTTTTTTGGTATCAGGGATTGAACTCAGGGGTGCTTAGCCACTGAGCTGCCATATCCCCAGCACTTTTACTTTTTGAGACAGGATCTTGCTAAGTTACTTAGGACCTCACTAAGTTGTTGAGGCTGGCTGGCTTTGAACTTGGGATCCTCCTGCCTCATCCTCCTGAGCCTCTGGAATTACAGGCATGTGCCACCACACTTAGCAAGAAAGAACTCTTTTTTTTTTTTTTTTAAATTAAGAGAGAGGGACAATGAGAGAGAGAAAAAAGAGAAAGAGAATCAATTTTATTTAGTTTTTCATGTGGCCTTCATTACTCCAACACTTTGTTGTGTACGTGGTGCTGGGGTTCGAACCTGTGTCCTAGCGCATGCCAGGCAAGCACCACAACTGCTGAACCACCGCTCCAGCCCTGCAAGGCAGAACTCTTTTTTTTTTCCCAGGGCTGAGGACCAAACTCAGGGCCTTGAGCGTGCTAGGCAAGCACTCTGCCACTGAGCTAAATCCCCAACCCCTAAGGCAGAACTCTTTTTTTTTTTTTTTCCAGGGCTGAGGACCGAACTCTGGGCTTTGCGAGTGCTAGGCAAGCGCTCTGCCACTGAGCTAAATCCCCAACCCCCAGAACTCTTAAAGATCATCAAACTATGATAAAATTATGGCCCAGAGTAGTTTGTTTTTGT